>JAQIYI010000422.1:0-19450 GCA_034700265.1 Polyzonium germanicum | reverse complement strand
GCTCACCCATAGGTTAACACGAGTGAGCAAGGCTCGAGTCACTCTGGAGAATCGCCTTATACCTGCTAGTGATACCATGCTATGCATATATTCTTACGTGGTGACATCTTCCGAGTTACAGTACAAAAGACCCCTAGCAAGACACTGGACACTTAGGCCTACCTGCGCTGACGTGATTCTCGTCCCGATCACCGTCTTCAGCAGCAGCTTTTCCAGTTTTTTCGACGCCGAGATGAACCGGTAAGCCATCTTCGGCGTGTTTCTTCTTTAACTATTTAAATATTTCAAAATATTTCATCAGAGCTTGTAATATGCATATCATATTTTAATTTGCATATCCGCATTGGTGTCACAGTTACATAGAACCACGGTCTTACATACAGGTCTGGAAACTAACCGGTTTTTCAGTAGTGAGGGGGGGCAGCTTTTAGCTACGACCAGTTTCATACTTAACCTTGCGGCCACTCGATGTCGCTGCGAACGCGGGGTCACGTATCAAGCACGGTCTTATATGTAAGACCGATACCACGGTAAGTCGATACCACGGTATTACACCGTGCTCGATACCACGGGTATCGATACGTGACCCCGCGTTCGCAGCGACATCGAGTGGCCGCAAGGTTAAGTATGAAACTGGTCGTAGCTAAGAGCTGCAGAAATTCCAGCGAGTTTCCAGACCTGTATGTAAGACCGTGCATAGAACACTATATGAACAGAGTTGCCAGATCAGCGTTGTTTGAATCGTCTAGAACGCAAAGTGTTCAAATGACTTCAAATGAAACCAAATTAATCCTGAGAATTTCTTGAAGTAAACAAACACATCTTTAAACTTGTTAAAAACTGTCTAATATAAACTTTTTTTATTAGATCTTGATTAATTCTTGAATGGAAAGATTAATCACTTTTGCCGCGAATCTGGCAACGCTGAAAACGCAGCGCCATCTAGTGGCGGAAATCAAAGATAAATAAATATAAAATAGAGGGCGCTGTGCTCGCTTTTTGTTGGTTCACTTGGTTAACCTCATGTTTACCATGTTGTTGTTCTTTTTCTGCCGGTATTTTACATTTTGAGAGGTTTTTTTGGAGAAATTCGATTAATCGATTTCGACGTTCATCATGTTCAAGACGAAAAAAGACGTCGACAAACATGTGGCAGACATTCTCGGCAAAATCATCAACGAGGCCGAGGTGAGTTTGCGACGAACATTTCAGTTTAGGCCTAGAACGAACTGCGTCGCCCGCTTTCTTGTCGCGTTGAAAAAACTGTCATGGCGGCGGCTCGAAAGAGCGCCCCCGCAACCTATCGTTAGGAAACCAGTCAAAAATTGGGTAAGTTTCGCGATTTCGCGCCCAATCAACCTGCCTTTCGAGTTCGTGCTAGTCTGTTGCATAGTTTGCAGCAATTCGCCCGCCTCCGGCTTGACGACTTTGTGAGCGTCGTTTTTGCGTCAGTCTTGCTTTTTGCCCGGACAAAAACCCGTTTTTCCCGAACAAAACTAGTTTTGCCCGCGCGGTCAACACTAGCTAACGAGGCGTGAATGATTTTTTTACTATGAGGCTACATTAAATTATGAAAATTAGAAAAAAATATGAAATCAACCTTATTGTTGCAGATTTTACACATTTACAAAGCGCAAATTTAGATAGATTTCAAATTTTGGGGTCGGGGCAAATGGTGTCATTCAGCCACTTTTGCGCGACCCAATTTTAACAAACTGGATGGAAATGCCACAGCCAAGGTCATACATCCACGCTAGAGAATAAGTGTAAACGAAATTAAGCAACTAAACAAATTAATCGTACGTAGGCCATTTGCAAATAAAGAAATACTGTTGCCAAACTCAAGCGCCGCGCCATACTGAGCCGCGCGCCGTTTATAAATGCTTGACCCTGACAAACTATCGCCAATAAATCAATATACTCCTTGAAATTGATGTTTAACAAGGAGCTGGCACGAGTGAGGCCCACTAGGCTCAGGTTTACTAATGCATTCAGTTTAGAAGGCTCTACTCTCTACCGGCATCCTGGTTATGTTATTGGAATATCATTTTTAATGTTTCGCAGAGAAATCTTCGTGGATACAATATCGCTCGTCAGTATTATCTCGTCAAGGACTACGAAACTGCTAAAAGGTACTGGGACTACACTTGATATTTCAAAAGGCTTGGCTAATTCTAATAATAATATGCGAATATGTAATAAAAAAATCAAATCAAATATAGATTGGCTAAAAATCCTTTGTTTGAATTATTACATGCAATTAGAAATTTAAAATGAGAGACGAATCCTAGAATGGCCAAACTCTTGACACATTCGTTGCAGATATTTGGCCGCTTTTCTCAGCGTGAAGGAAGAGAGTGCGCCCGGTCACAAATTGTTCGCTCAGATCTACGAACAATGCGGTCACCTGGAGAAGTCCGTTCAGTCCTACAAGCGATCGCTCGAGCTCGACGACAAACAGAAAGATGTCGTGCTCAAAAGTTAGCCTTTTACTGTTTTGTTTTTCATTTGTTGCAGATATTCTGAGCGTTATTTTTTATTTGTTTTTCTTTTAGTTTGTGAATTGTATTGCCAGCTCCACGTGGATCCAGATCGAGCCAGGGTAAATTAGCTAGGCCATTTAACTTTAGAACGTTTATTTTATTTAGGTTTACAGTCTTATGTTGAACTCTTAATTGCAATAGGGGTTAAAACAAAATAGATTAATTAAAATTATTATTAACTAAGTAGGCGTATCGTAGTCTTAATTAAAATGAATTCGAATTCTTATTTTTTTGTTTAAATTCAGTATTGGGCAGACAGAGCTGAAAAACTGTTTCCCCACAATGAAATTGTGTTCCACTTGCGTGTAAGTTACCAAATTTCTCTAAAATCTAAGCTAATTTAAACCAAATATGGTCTTTTGATTAAACTTACATATTCATCCACGTATTTTAGGAGAGACTGGTGAGCGTGAATGGTGAGCCGAACGCGAAAGAACTCGAAGATTTGGTCACAAGCGAACTGGTAATTTTGCACCTACATCTTTTCTTTATTATATAAAATATTATTTAGCACTAATATTTATACTTGTAATCTTTGCACAAAGCTTGTGAGGCCTCGGGATATCAATTTGCGGATCAAGCTGCTCAAGTTGTACTTGGACACCAACAGGGTGACGGAGGCTTACGATCATGCCATCCAAGTGGAAAAGATGAAACCTTATTCCAACAGCGTCGCTTGGTGCCTCTGTCTCGTCGACGTCTTTCAGGTAAACTTGACCATACGTCATCCACAAAGGAATTTTAACTGATTTATTGTTGGCAATGAGGATAATTTGATAATATCTTATCTAAGGATATTTTGATAGTTCCCAGCAAATATTTGTAATTAAATAATTTTCAATAGCAACAATTGATTTCCATTTTGACAAATAGGGTATAATTTTAGTTTTTTTAGGTTGATTTTTCTTTTTTCATTGATTGTTTCCTTGTCAATTAGGCATATCTCGACGAGCACTGTCAAGAGTACAATACTACTTTATCTAAGTACTTGCTGATGACTCTGGACAGGCTGGTGCAACTCTACTTGGACAACACTCGAGAGCTGGAGAAGGACAATCGAAAAACAAGGTCCGTCATTTCTAAAAATGATAGTTAGTTTATTGACTATTCCGTGTTTCGTGACCTTCAAAGTCCACTGTGGTTCAGTGGTTAGAGTGACAAGCTCTAAATCCATTCCTCCTCAGTGGCTGTGGGTTCCATGTTACCACATGGATGTTTGTCTTGTCCTTCTTTTAAATTTAACCGGTTAAATGATACTCGTTGTGGCTGGTGCTACGGGCAATATGGCCCTTTATCAGTGTAATCAATAATAATTTTAACTTAAAATATGCCTTTTTTTCTTTTTAGTTCATTTCAATCGAGCATAGAATCATCCACAACGGCTCTTCAATCGTAAGTTTATTCATCTATTTCTATTTACTGCGCATAAACAGTCCAGTAATTGTCTGACATGTGTGTTCCCTTTGACTTAGGCTTGACCTTCATCTGTTCAAATCGTGCCAACTTCTAAGCGTGCCTGAGTCGCGACCGTGGCCGGCGTTCCTCGAGCACATGAAAGGCCAGCTATTCTTTCACATGGCCACCATCGTGTTGAAGAGAGTGAAGCAAGTGAGCATTTAGGATTTTCATCCATCCCTCTTAAGCTAGGGTTATATAGGCAATGCAAAGCTGTTGCTTTTCCTGGCGTGCACAGCAAAGCAAAATGGCGGGAAGTCGGGTAGCTTTGCAGCGCGAGTTCAAAAATCTTAAGCTTTGCATCGCCTATATAACCCCAGCCTTAGTGAATATTTGAGCGATCTTTTTAAATTCGATGTCGTTTGAAGGGCCACGCGAATCCCAAAGAAGCTTCGAGGATGGCCGCAGCTCTCCTTTTGGCAGCCTATTCCTTCAAGCCGGCGAATCAACTGCCTCCATGGCTCGTCAATGCTTCAGCTGCAGACGCAGCGATCTACAAGTCTTGGCACGATGAAGCCTGCTTCCGTTTGAGCCAAGCAGGTAGACAATTAATTAATTTGAATTCAAAATTAAAATTAATTAATGGGTCAAATTTAAATTAGATTAAATTGTCAAATTCTACTTATTTTTCTCGATTAACCGGATATGTAATTGAAGAAATTAAAGTAATTGATTTCTTAAATCAACAGGTCATGTCATCATTGGCATGTGTCATGAGGATCGTTCAAAGTGGCTCGGCAAAGTGAGGGAACAAGTGAGCACGCCACAGAGCGTGGTCAAAGTTTATCAGCTCGTGTTCGGCGCATACGAACAGAAGACTCTTGATGGCCGCTCTTACTTCGCCAACTGTAGCCTACAGGACGTCATGAGTCAAGAGTTTCCGGACCAAAAGACGCTGCAGGAATACGATTTTAGTAAGTTTCTAAAATTAGTTGAATATTTTTATTTATTGCAGTTAAATTATTAACTCCCTTTATAAATTCGAGATTTGCGCTTATTATTTTATTAGAGCCCTAAAATTATTATTTCTACTATATTTATCAATTACTTTAATTAGTTATCCTTTTAATTGCAGTTAAATTAAATTTATTTTAAAACTTTCAAATTTTCATAAATATCTTGATACTATTGCTTTACAGTTGCTCAAGGATTGCGTTCAGAAAGTCTCCACCACGTGGTCTGGCTCGCCTTGCAGCAATACAACCTCAAGGACAAAATTCAACCGACCTACAATTTCGCCGTGTTCAAAGGTTTAAAGTTCAGCACCGCTAAACCGGAGAACCCGGCGCCCGAGTCTCTCTGCATTCTCGACGTGGAGGCTTTTCTTTATGCCACCGGTAAACACTTTCAAACTTGCCCGATTATCTTTTTGAGTGTGGCGATTCTCCTAAAACGATTGTTGTCGTTTCAGTTCATTGTTCTGCCCTGGCGTTGGACGAGGCTCAATCGGTGGCGTATTTCAGTCCCGACGTTCCGACCTTCCTTCCGGCCAGCATCTGCGACCGATTGTGCACTGTCGACCAGCACGATTGGTGGCACGCCGCCTACAGCCTCTTCGCCACTACCCCATCGTAAGTAAAGCCTCGTCTAGATCAATTGTAAAAGAATTTGTGCAAGATTTAATTTTCGTAAATTTCGTTCTAGAAAAAACCTCGGTGATTTGCGGCGCAAGCTGCAACATGGCATCGAGGTCATTCGTTGCATCGGAGTTCACGGAATGGACGTAAATTTGATCGTGCACTTGGCCGAAACGTTTGCATTCAGAGTGAGTCAGCAAGTCTTTATTCTTGTCTTAATTCTCTGATTAAATATAAATTGGTAAGTATCGTTTTATTTTTTCGTATTGGACCTTAGGCGTCCGACTTGAAGACGCAGATTGACGACGACGCCGAACATTCGAGCGAGGTTTCACATCTGGACGCTCGCGCTTGCTTCTACTGGAGAGCAGCACTGGGCTTTCTCGAACGCTGCGAGAAGAATCTGCCAATCAGGTTCATTTAGACTTTGATATTTTCAATCAAATGATCTTTCTTGAGATGACAATTTTATTCCCCACTTAAAAAGGTTCTAATTATCGTTTCGAACTTGCTCTGTAATTTATTCGTATTTATTTTATTTTTAACTAATATAAATTATTTATTAATTAAAATTAGCAGATTAAAGCTTTTAAATTGAATAAATTATCTATTTTGATGAACCCAGTTAATTAGATATTTGAATTCTACCTACGTAGAATTTAGATACTAAATCTGACCGCTTCTTGTCAAAAGGGTTCCTAAAGAGTGCATGTTTCCTGGATGCAGTCGTGAACTATCCACGGATGAGGTCAACACGCTCATGGAGAACGGACGTTTCTTTCTGGCCTGTCAGGCCATGGACGAAGGAAACCACGAGGCCGCAATCGCCGCCTTTGACCTCCTTCGTTCGCCTTTCGCATCTTACTACCAGTCTCTGGTACGTAAACTGTTGTTTAATTTAGAAATTATAATAATGCCTCCCATGTTTTTTAAAAAAAATTGATGACAATTGTTCGCTTATACTTGTCAACAGTCGTTCAAGAAGTTGGCCGGCGAGGAGTTTGGCAACAAAGCACGCGAGTCCATCACGTCCGAGATGCGCAGTCGATACATCACTCTGCTGACCCGCGCTCGCGATTCTCTTTACGTAACCTTGGATCGGATTCGTGGCGACAAGAAGCACCCGCTCAACCAGGTCTTGCCTCACGAGATCGAGGACATCGAAACCAGGCTCGCGAGGATCGATCCCGACACTGGTGAGTTTTAAAATAATTCAATGTGCCGTAACTAATTAGAATCTAAATATAATTATAATTACAACTAGTGTTTTAGTTAATGAAAATAAACATGTAATTAATTAAAATAAATAAATGTAATTAAATGTCAGTTAAAATAATTAAAAGGACTTTTTCATTTGTAAGCTCAACGGCACGAGTACGAAGCTCCAAGCGACGACTCCCTGTCGACGCAGGACTCCGAAGATCCGGTGGTTCAGAATTCTCCGTCACTGCCACAGCCTCAGCCGCCCTCCAGCGCTAGGGCGAACCCCGTGACTCCTCCATCCAGGTCCATGGTGTTCCTCAGGACTCCCTTCAGGCTACAAGCGTTGCAGAATCAGCAGCAGCTTCGCAGCGCCAGGGGCAAGCTGGACATCGTGCCGACCTCGCCCTATCAGACGAGCGAGCACCTGAAGCCGAGCCCTGAACGGCTCGACGCGCAGATCAGGTCGTTGGCCAGCTGGCAGGACACGCTCATCAACATCGTCGTCGAGCAGAACAAGGCCCTGCTCGACACGAACAACTCGATCGTGGAGCAGTTGAAGCAGAACAAGACGGTCGTCGAGAAGCTAACGTCGGTCCTTGAGGACCTGCACAAGCGCATCTTGCCGTCGAGCGAGCGTCGGCGTCGCCGCTCCAATCGCCCCGGCGGCCAGTCCGCTGCTGCTGGTGCTACTGCGGCTGTCGCTAACGATGGCCACCAGCCCAGGCAGTCCTACTACAACTACGATGGACAAGCGAATAACGATGACGCCGAGGACGACGACGACGAGGAGAACTTTTACGACGGCTACTATTACGACGAGGAAGACAATGCCGGTGCCAGGGACCAGAACAACGCCGCCTTTCAATTCAACCAGGCTTACGTCCCCGCTGTGCCTCCGCTGCACAACAGCTATCCCTATGGACAAACAACAGGTGCGTAGTCTACGGTTCGTGCCACAGACTTGAGCTCATCTTACTCAAGTCGGCCTTTTCCATGTGAGAATTTCCACAATTGAACGTGCTTGCTTGAGAATGCACGTGCGACGGTTAATGGAAATTCTCACGTTCAAAACGCTGACTTGAGTAAGAGCTGCTCAAGTCTGTGGTTAGTGATACTGCCCTGACCCTTCAATTCTTGCACTTGTTTTTTGCTTATTTTATTAACGTAGGTATCTGTAAGGACTATAAGCAAAATTTGAACGTCACTTGAAACTGTCATAACACCATTGGATTGCATTGGAAAGACAGTCTCAAGTCGCGTTCAAGTTTTCCGTATAACCAACGTACATGCAAGTGCAGTTTTTATTTTGTTTTGGGCAGCAGGTGGCGTTTAACGTAGTCTATAAAAAAATTTTTTTATTTTCTTTGAAGGATTGCACGGCACATCGACGATCACATACACGCCGCCGGTCGCAGGAAGAATGATGCCGCCATCGCAGCCCGGCTTCCCGCAGCCTTTTTACGTCGCTGCTCCAGGCTCGGCTCAGGGAAATCCGGCGGCCGTCGGACCAGCAAATCCGGCGCAAAACTACCCGCCATCATCGTTCTACGTGCCCGTCGCTGACGCTTCGGCTTCGGCTCAAGGGAACCAACATGCTCCCACAGCAGGCATGATACAAGCCGGTGTTCCACCCGCCTACTACCATCCTTGTCCGGCCACCATGTTCACCGGACTTCCGTTTAGCGAGGGCCAGAAGCTGCCCGAGTTTCATTTCAACGTGGATCCGAATAGCGTGTCCGTCGATCCCACGGGTGACATGCGCGCCAACCCTGCCGACCCTCGTCAAGCACCGTTTGAAGTCAGCGGCGGACCAGATGGTTGCCAAACCTTTGGAGTCGTCACGCCGCAGTCTGGTCCTAGTGCTAGTGCAACCATCTCCGCCGAGAGCAGCCCAAATTCCAGTCAACTAGCTTCTGGCGGTAGTCCGGGCACACCGCACGCATTTCAGATCGCTCTGCCGCCAGATGCAGTCCTCATTCCGGCTCCGATGAACTATCCGTCTTCAGTTGGCGTCTCTGGTAAGCTCATTAATTTGATTGTTTTTTTCGAGCGAGAGTAACACGTGCAATCAAACTGATAAAGTTAAAGATCAAAGTGGGAATCATTTTAGAAGCTGCCTCGAGTTGAGAAAATCTACTGAATAGCTGGACAAGGCCATTTTTTGTAGCTAATCTAGATGAACCTGGGTCAATTTCAGAAATCCCAATTTAGTTGACAGAACCCTTTCTTGAGGCTGCCTTGGCCCAATACATTTCAGCTTAAGACAGGTCTTGAGACGTGCATTAGATGATTCAAACAATTCTACGTTGGTATACCAACGTTAAGGAAACGTTAATGAAAACTTGAATCTTGAACGTGACATAAGACTGGCTTAAACTCCATAGAAGTACATTGAAAAGACAGGTTCAAGTCTAGTTCAAGTGGAGTTTAGTGATACCAACGTTACGGTGCTGTTCAAGTCATTCAGACCTAATTGTGTTTAATTCATTTCTTTCAGTTTGCAAACCCGATTCCTTTTTACCGTCGGTGTCCATAACGCTCGTGTCGCCGTCGAAAGCGTCGCCACGTGAGCGCCGAGACACGACCGACAGTAACGAGCGAAGCAGCTACCTCGAAGAAGAGTCGTCCGGCCCGGACTTTAAGCCAATCATACCGCTGCCGGCCGAGGTGGAGACGAAGACGGGCGAAGAGGACGAGTCCGTTCTGTTCGAGGATCGTGCCAAGTTGTTTCGCTACGTTGACAAGGAGTGGAAAGAGCGCGGCGTCGGCACGCTCAAGATCCTACACAACGAGGCTTCCGGCCGCGTGCGGCTGCTCATGCGACGCGATCAGATCCTGAAGACGTGCGCCAATCACAGTATCACGCCGGACATGACGCTCACGACCATGAAGAACCAAGAGAAGACCTGGCTGTGGGCGGCGCAGGATTTCGCCGACGAGAAAGTTCGCGCGGAGAAGTTCTGCGCCCGGTTCAAAACCCCCGACGCGTGGCATCTCTTCAGCGTCAAGTTCGAGTTGGCCAAGGAGATCGCGAGCCGCTTCAAGCCGGAAGCGGTGATTCCTACATCAGACACCGCTTCCGGCGCTGCGTCGGCCGTTGGCTTCGGAGACAGGTTTTTGGCTAAGGCCGGCTCGTGGAACTGTCCGGTCTGCATGATCAACAACGCCGCTGAGAGGACAGAATGTGCTGCTTGCGCCGCGCCCAACCCATCGGGCCCGAGTCCTTCGCGGGCCAATCAGGAGCAGTCACCGAAACCAGCTCAGTTCAAATTTGGATTCGCGAGTCCAGCATCAACGTCTGCAGCTAATGACCTCGCAACAGGAAATAACTCGAGTAAAGATCAGTTTAAATTTGGCTTTGCAGCGCCACAAAGTGCAACAACCTCAACACCTGCTACTTCTTCCTCTACTGCTACGCCACCTGTATTTAAATTCGGATTTTCAACGTCGACGCCTGCTCGTGATGAAAATCGTGCTGGGTTCGTCTTTGGAAGCGTCCGGCCCAGTGTCCAGCTCAAACCGTCCGGATTCGTGTTCGGCGCCTTGCCCGTCAACAACAACGACGACGTCCTCGAGGCCAGCAAGACCGCCAATTCGACCGTGACTGTTCAAGTGCAGCCGCAAGTTCAAGCTCAGGAACACCGACCCAACGAGTCAAGGTTCACTCTGGGCGGATTCTCGTTCAAGTCGGCTCCGGTGGTGAAGCAAGTAGACAAAGATGAACAAGTGGAGGCCAAGAAGAACTCAGCTCCGGACGTCAAGAAACCTGCTGCTGCTGTTGAAGTGGCCTCCAGTTCAGCCAAGGTCAACCCGTTCGCCAAGTTCTCGTTCAACTTGCCTGCTTCTGAGCCCAAGGACAACTCCGTGTCGCCCAAAGGACCTGCGTTCGCGAGCTGTTCGGTGAGTGCCGACGACCTGTCATTCATGGAGCAGTCCAAGGTGCACGCGAACGCCGAGGCCTACCTGAAAGACCCCAACTTCAAGGGCTTCGACGGCAAGGACCAACCCGTGTTCACGTCGCCGGGCTTCGCGGCCGAGGATTTCGAGCCCACGGCCGAGTTCAAGCCGGTCGTGCCACTGCCCGAGCTGGTGACCGTCAAGACGGGCGAGGAGGACGAGATCGTGCTGTTCAGCGAGCGAGCTCGGCTCTACCGCTTCGTGGCCGAGACCAAGGAGTGGAAGGAGCGCGGCATCGGCATCATCAAGCTGCTCGAGCACGCGCACACTGGCCGCGTGCGCGTGCTCATGCGCCGCGAGCAAGTGCTCAAGATCTGCGCCAACCACCTGCTGACCACGGCCATGAAGCTCGAGCAGATGAAGACTTCCGATCGAGCCTGGGTCTGGATAGCGCACGACTTCTCCGACGGCAAACTCAGCCAGGAGAAGCTGGCCGTCAAGTTCAAGGACCCCAACATCGCCGCGGCCTTCAAGCTCGCTTTCGAGGCGGCGCAGCAAAGATTGAGCTCGGAAATCGCCAACAATGACGTCCCAGCTGAAGTGAACGAAGTCACAAGTGCCAAGAACGACGTCTCAAGGCCCCTTTCTGAAATCTTCAAGCCGAAAGAAGGCTCGTGGGTTTGCGGCACATGCTACCTGTCCAATGACGTCATCAACGCCGATCGCTGTGTTGCGTGCGAAGCGGCCAGGCCAAACATTTCAAATATGAAAAAGACTCCCCAAGACTCGTCCAAGCCGTTGTCCGAACTGTTCAAGCCCAAAGCGGGCTCGTGGGTGTGCTCAGTCTGCGCCGTCCGCAACAATCAGGAGTTGGCGGCGTGTCCAGCGTGTGAGACGCCGAACCCAGAGTCAACAGTTCCGGTCTCAACTTTCAAATTCGTTCCAACGACGACGGTCAAGCCAACTAGTTCGGAAGAAACTTTCAAATTCGGCGCTGCTGCGTCGCCAGTTGTCGGCGAACGAAGCATCCTGAAGGGCATGTTGTCTGACTGTCCGTCGGCGGACGCGGCTGGTTTTTGCTTCGGGTCGCCGGCAGCGTTCTCGTTCAGCTTTGGCGGCGTCCGGCCAAAGAGCCCGACCAAGCAGCCCAAGTCGCCCGTCATCGTCGAGCCTGTGGACAGCAGCGTGGAAGGCGCTGAAGAAGATGACGCCGAGGAGGAGAGCGACAACATCTACTTTCATCCGCTCATTCCGCTGCCGGACAAGGTGGACGTGAAGACCGGCGAGGAGGACGAGGAAGTGCTCTACTGCCAGCGGGCCAAACTCTACCGGATGTCGGATGGCGAGTGGAAAGAACGCGGCGTGGGCGACTTTAAGATTCTTCTGAACGGCGCCACGGCTAAGATCAGGCTACTGATGAGACGAGAGCAGATCCTCAAGGTCAGGGATCTCAAAATATTTCCTTTTTGACCGTAAATTATGTCACGCTAAACCTATTTTACATTGGGTTTTTTTTTGCACCATTTTAAAATAACGTCATAACGAATCGTAAATACTGATCTGCTATCACAATTGGAAATTTCCTACTTTGCAAAAATATATTTCGCTAGGCCTACTAATAGTTATTATATTTGAAATCAATTAAATTAATAATTATATCAAATTAAAATTAAAGTAATTTAAACTAACCCTAGGCTTATTTATCTAATAATTACTTAAGGCTATTTAAAAATTACTTACCGTAAGTATCAAAATTATTTAATTGCCTATGCCTACGTAATTTAGTTAAATTAAGATTAATTTCATTTAAATCATATAAATAGGCGTATTTATTAAAAAAGTAAAAAAAACTATTTAAAAACTTATCTCAATTAAATTACTAGATGAATTAAATCGATGTTAAATCAAAATCAATATTTTAATTTAATTGATTTAAACTCATGTTTTTATTTTCGTTTTTATATTTACGTTTTATTCTACCGTTTTTTTACATTCACTTTTAAATAACCAGATTTGTTTATTTACATTGGCCCATCCCTACTCTAGCTGTGCTGCAACCACAATCTGTCGGTTAGCATGGCCTTCACGAAGAAGGACGACCGTTCGTACACTTGGTTCGCCGCTGCCGACTTCTCTGAGGGCGAAGTGAAGCCTGAGCATCTGGCCATCCGCTTCAAGAACGCTGAGATCGCGGAAGAGTTCCGCAAAGCGGTCGATCAGGCTCAGCAGCGACTCGAGACAGGCGACACGAGCACCACCACCACCACCATGTCGCCGGCCAACTTCTCCTTCAAACCCGAGGACAACCAGCAATTGCTGGCGTCGAAGGCGCCGACCAGAAGTCCCTTCACGTTCGGCGAAGGACGCTTCTCGAGCCTTAACTCTGGCACCTCCATATTCGGCACGCCTTCAAGTTCAAAAACTTCGACTTCGAATGGCAACGACAATGACGACGTGTCCGTGGTCTCGGTCTTTAAAGCATCGCCGGAACAAGAAGCGAGAGCAGCCAAACTGATGCTACCGGCTGGCTTCTACTTGTACGAGCAGAGGCCGCCGTGCTCCGGCTGCAGAGGCTGCGAGAAGTGCGAAGAAAACCTCTCGGTCCTCTGGCAGAAACCGCTGCCGTCGGACGACAAAGTGGCCCAGGCTCTGGCTCTCCAGTTGCCGGTCCACTTCTTCTCGTACGAGGACGCGCCGCCTTGTTCGGGCTGCAGAGGGTGCGACGTCGAAACGTCCTTGAACAAGTCGGACGCCGCGCGGAGCAAGAGCGTGTCCTTTGTCGAAGCTGCGCCAGAGATCATCGCCAATAAGTACTGCCAAGATGAGGAGGATGAAGATGAGGACGAGGAACCAAACATGTTCTCCAATTCAAAGATCTTGACCGGAAACGCGTCTTTCGCCAACCTCGCTCAGCAGCAGCAGACGACCAGCAGCTTCCTGGCGCAGGCGCCGGCCGATCAGAATTTCGCCTTCTCGGGCGCCGGAGCCACGGTCTTCGGCGGCAGCGCTGCGGCTGCGAAGGACGACGGTAGCGATGCCGAGGAAGACGACGATGAAGGTGCGACCAGCGAGGAGACGTCCACCGCGCACTTTGAACCGGTTATTCCGTTGCCAAGTTTGATTGAAGTCGTCACTGGTGAGGAAAGCGAGGAGAAAGGTGAGTCTTCCTTAATATAAAGGCACATTCACAGTAAAAGCTAAAACATGCATTTGCTTAACAAATTACATTGCACTAAAACATATCTTTGCTTGTTAGGTTTTATCTTTCGCGTTCACAATAAAAGCAGATTTAAAAATGTGAATTATTTGAATGCAACGTAAAATATCTCCAAGCAGAGATGGCTATTTTATGTCGCCGCAGGTTCTAGTTTTAGCCTTTATTATGATTATTTATTTAATAATTTGTTTATTAAATAATTTCTATTTTTTATTTAGTTTTTATATTTATTATAGTTCCAAGAAAAATTTATATTTGGCTTTAAAAATGTAAATCTGGACCGCTTCTCGAATTTCTTTCGCTCAAGTGTTCGGCGAGCGGTGCAAGCTATACCGGTGGGACGCTCCCCTCAAGCAGTGGAAAGAACGCGGCGTCGGTCTCATGAAGGTCCTGAAGCACAAGGATACTGGCCGCTTCCGGCTGCTCATGCGCAGAGATCAGATCCACAAGGTGGCCTGCAACCACGCCCTCACCGGCGACATCGACTTCATGCCTTTGGAAACGTCGGAGACGTCCGTCTGCTGGTACGCCACTGATTTCGCCGACGAAAAACCTCAGCCGGAACAATTCGCTGCGCGGTTTAAGGTAAAGTTTAATTAAAAAGAAAAATTAAGCTCGTAAGTAGATTTTATTCGCATGTTAGGCCTAATAGCTTAAATTTTTTTTTTCTTCATATTCAATAAATTCCCTTAATTTACAGAACGCAGATTTGATGAAAACATTTTGCTCCACGGTTTCAAAATGTCAGCAGGAACTGCCCGCCCGAGAACTTGATGGTGAGCGTTAACATTTTGTGCCATCATTCATTAATCTCATCATGTAGAGATATTGTTTCTTTTCAAATAAAATATACTTCAAATGATTTTAAAAATTCTTTATAAAATATACCATTTTTTTAAAGAATTTACTGGGAGCTTTCTGAGAAGCTTAAAACATTTAAAAACTTTAAAAAATAAAGTAAAAATCCATTTTTGTCCATATCTCAGAATTTTACAATTGCAAATTAAATTTTAAATTTTGAAATAACCAAGAACTTAATAATTAAGATCCTCAAGCTATTTTAAAATGTTTCTAAATATAAAAAGAATGTTCATGAATATCAAATTTAAATATTCTTTTCTTTATATAGTTTCAGGCTCTTCAGACAGTTCGTAACAACCAGCCAATGACAAATAGGCGACGGCGATGACCATCGAGCGCACCTCATTCTTTGTCTAGATATGTAGGCCGACCTGTTGGAAACGCGCAATAGTTACTAGTTTGGAATTCACTGTGTTTTTGCCACACTTGTCGCTTATATTCCCGCTATTATATCCGCCATGTGTGGTTGGACCACGATCAGTGACAGTGCGGTTTTTTGCAAACCGCACACGCGCGCGCGTCATTTCCTGATCCCGTGAATCTTTGTTCGTTATAAACCAAGCCTACCTTTAATGCTGCAGCTGAAAGTGCGTGATCCTCGTGTTTTGTTGCCTTTTTATAATTATTGAAAACATGGTCGCATATAATTGCATGCGTCAGCGCACGCGGCTTCACGGTTATTTGAGACGTTAACAAAAATATTGTGTTTGAATAAATTGACTACCCTATTAATCCGTGCGAAAATGTAAATCTTAATTATTTACTTTCCCGTGGTTCCGAATGAAATAGTTAATTGCAGTTAAATATTTAAACTGCAGTAACTTTGATAGTCGCACACACGAACTGGTCAGTCACGTGACCACCTTCGAGCATTAATCGTGTGAGAAAAGTGCTATAGGTATGGTAGTCGCGTGCGAATTTAGCGGTGTAAACATTATATTCTTGTATGTGCACGTCGTGTCACGTGTTACTCTTAATTGATCCAACTGCTAAAATTCGTCAGACGTGCGGTGTCTGACGCCTAACTTGTTTGAAATATGACGTCATGCATTAAGACAACTTGGAAGAGAACTCATTTCGAATAGTTGTCTTCCAGTTTGTTCAGTGCACTGGCTAATTAAATTAGGTTTTGTCTTTATTTTCGTGCACTAATAGTTGTCTTTTTGAGTGTGAGTTTCAGATGAACTTGAAAGAATTGAACCGTCTGGATTGTCGGCGATCGACCCGTTGTGGTGAGTGCATTATCGCGCTCTACTGGGCTACTTGAGAGTTTATACATTGTTTAGTGATTTATTTGGCAAAAAATACACCTAGGAACTATAAACTAGACTAGAAGAAGACATACAGTTAATTTGAAAAATAAAGAACATAATGCTAATATTCCCTTCCGGGATTTTTCTGTTCAGTAATCCTAGCGCATGGTGACCAACTCTTCGCCGACTGTCGGATGAATGGCCACGCAGTCGTCGAACTGTTGCTTGGTGGCGCCCATCTTGACGGCCACGGCAAAACCCTGAAGAATCTCGTCCGCTGCCTGTCCGACCATGTGCAATCCGATCACCTTTGAACGAATTGGAAATCGCACTTCAAACAGGTGATACAATCGTCGCACTAGTTATGCCACTAGGCTAGTATGTAATACTACTAAATGTGCGCTGAGCGAACGACGCGTGATTACAAAATCTAGCTCAAGTAATTAAGTAAACAAAAGAAGCGTTATTCGAGCGTTATTCACCCATGGATGAGAAATGCTCGAGTCACGTTGAAGTCACGCTCGAGTCGAGTCTTTGTATACCCCTGTTAATAATCTAGTCAAAACATTATACCTTTTCTTCTGGTCCAAAACAAACGAGCTTCATGTGACACTGCTCCTTGAGCTTGCAGACAGCGTAATACATTGGAATAAACGACGACTTGTATAGCTTGATGTTTTCAGAGCCATGCTTAGCGATGGCCTCCGCTGCAATTAAAGGTGAAGGGTCAATCAAATTTTCGGCGTTCCAATTTGCCCCGCCAAATGCAAATGACTGGTTCATTTGCATACCGGTGCCGTTAGAGTACATGGTAGCGACATAATTCGTCGTCTGCTCTTGCCCAATATTTTCGACAGACAACGCGCACTGACCTTCGGTCAGTCCCACCGTCGCTGCCGGCGGGTGGCTAAAAATCACACTGGGAATGTTCTCGTAGTCGAGCTTCAGGTCGGTTTTGTTGTCGAAGAGACGATGTGCGAGACGTCGTCCGGCAGCGATGGCCACTTAAAAATATGCGTATTTGCTCAATTAGATGGAGTTCAAACAAACTCATGTCCGAATTTAGCTTGCATGCTCACCCGGGGTCAGCAGCGCTTTACCGCACACGTCGCCCAGAGCGTAGATGTTCTTGGCCGACGTGTTCTGAAACTCGTCGACCAAGATGTTTCCCTTTGCGTCAGATTTAACTCCCTGCGCAGTTAGATGGATGGGAATTCAAAGAGATGTAAAAAGAAAAATGGTGAAATTGACGATTTGACGTTTTATTTTTTTAAAAAAAGAGTTTTACGGTAAAAACCCATTTTTGACGGTAAAACGTTACCGTCGAAAACAGCAGTTTTACACATCAAGCTAATTTACTACTCTAACTACTCTTAACTAAAATGGACAAAGATGGAGGAGGCGGCGGTAAGCGTTCTAATTACCACGTGACCCAGACCGATGCACGAACTGGGCGCCCTTCCAATGGCCCAAATTACGTTGTCAAATCCAGAAAGTCGCTCTTTGCCCTTAGTCGTGGCCGTCAACAGGCCGGCGTCATCCTTCTCTATCGATGCCAACTGAATATATTCGCGCAATTTAAACTATTTATTCATTTATTCGGCACCACCAGTGATTGCCTACCTTTGTAAAATAAAACTTGCAAATTGAGTCGAGGTAGGCAATCACTGATAACTCATAATGCATAAATAGTGCAAAACAGGGGTTGAAGCTATTTGTCAAACCTCAGTTCCCTTGAGTATCTGAACCCCAGCCTTTTCCAGGTTTTCAGTCACTACGTCGCTGATCAGGGCGTCGAAAGTGCGTAGAACCTATGGCGCAAAGAAAATCATAATTTATTAGTAAAATTAGGCCTACTCATTAAATTATTAGGCCTAGTTATTAAGAAACTAATCCAATTGCATTAAAATGAAGTCATTTAGTTGAGAATTAGCGCATTAGATTAATATATTTATTAGAAAAGCGTCTCCAAAAAGCGTACAATTTAGCCAAGTTTTGTCACAAACCTTTTCAAAGCGAATTACGAGCGTGACCTTTGAACCAAGAGCATTCAGGATTCCCGCCAACTCGACGGCAATATAGCCGGCTCCAGCTATTATTATTTTCCTGTAATAATTTCAATTTTAAAATCGAGCTCAGAAAATAGATATTTTTTAAAAAAATAAACCACGCCCACTTTGGCAGGCTTTTGAGCTCGAAGAAACCGTCGCTGGTGATCCCGTGTTCGGCTCCGGGAACCGCGGGCACGATGGGATAGCCACCGGTGGCGATCAGTATGTGGTCGGCCGAGTACTTCCGCTCGCCCACGGCCACGGTTCCGTCCTCGACGAACTTGGCCACACCCGTGACGACCTCCACTTTGCTCTGCAGTCAGAAATGAAAATTTAATTATTTGATTGATTATGAATTCATTACTTACGTCCAAAACTCATGGACTACCTTAACCAAATTATTTTGGTAGATGTCGTTGAGGCGAGCGACGTACGCGTCCCTGGACGTCTTGATTTTTCTGAAATTAATATCTAGTAATTTAGTATTTATTAATTACGTTTACTAATTGGCGATTGAGTGATGACTCATTTACCAAATGGGTACCGTATAATTAAAGAGCGTTAATTGCATCTTTGTAAATATATTGCGCCACCTTGTTGAGAGCTCACCTCCAGTCAAAACTCTCCAAATTCACGTTGAACCCGTAGTCGGCGTGATAATGAATGGCTTCCGCGTGCGTAGCGCAACTATACATCACCTTCTTTGGCACGCAGCCAACGTTCACCTGTTAATTAAAAATACAGAAACATTACTTACTCATTTGTCTTCCTTCCTTCCTCCCTCCCTCCCTCGACCCTCCAGTCTTAGATCTATACGGCCGCACCCTTATTACTCCTTTTATGACCCAAAATGTCGCACCCTGTAATTTCATTTATGGGAGGCATACTTAATATTTTAAGCTTAGGCATCGATCACTGTATTTTATTTATGAAACATCCTGGATTTTATTTGACGGCTTTTAATTTGACGATACACCCTGTCTTTTAATTTGGGTCTATCACACCCTGTAACTACCTGTATTGTAAATTTTAACATAGGCCTACGACACACCCTGTATTTTAATTTCCATCTAGAGGGTACAGCGCACCCTGTATTTGAATTTGCATCTACAGCACGCCCTATATGTTAATTTATATTTACAACACACCCTGTATTTCAATTTAAATAAAAATTGTGACGGGCTGGGGAATCCGTACAATGAATTATTCCCAGAAAGGGGAGATAATCCTTAATTTACGTGCGTTTGGGGGATCGATCCGTGAGGTAAAGATAAGCAGTCAGAGACCAGATTAAAATAGTTAAAATGTATTTATTGTAGACTAGGACAAACGTCCGTTCAAGGCGAGAGCAAGTATCAGTCTGTCTCTAGAGTCGAGAGACACGAGTATCGCG
>JAQIYI010000421.1:0-19459 GCA_034700265.1 Polyzonium germanicum | reverse complement strand
TTTAAAAGATTCGCTTTCATAATCAGATTCCGGACAAAAAAAAATGAAAATAGACACCAACAGTAGATATTACGGTGACTGTTGAAGTATGCTAATTAAAGCTCTAATGTGAATAAAATTTAAATAATTTTCTCCTGCAATCCCATAGGATCCCATCGTTAGGCAAAGAGAAGGTCTGTGTTGTCAGCATCATCGGAAAGAGCCCTTTCGACCTGAACAACTGCAAGGCCGTCGAAATTGACGGTCTACTGCAGAGAAACATCTTCCAGGTAGGAAATTACCCTTTATTCAACTAATTCATAGTACGCATGTAGGCCTACAGATTGCATGCGGCAATCGCGATTAGGTAGGCCTAACAATAACTTGAATAATCAGCCTCCTGACATTTCATTGATGAACCATAGGGTTACAAATAAACAATTAATAAATGTTAAATGAGCTCATTTAAAAATATATTGTCCTACATATATATATATATATTTTTTTTTTTCCTCAAGCTTGGATCTGGCCGCATATCCGATTGCGATGATATCGACGCTGTCCAAACGGTGAATTCAATAGAATTAGTGACGCTCATGTATACAGATAAGATTGATCAATGTGTCATGAATTACGTCT
This sequence comes from Polyzonium germanicum, assembly GCA_034700265.1. Lineage (NCBI taxonomy): Eukaryota > Metazoa > Arthropoda > Diplopoda > Polyzoniida > Polyzoniidae > Polyzonium > Polyzonium germanicum. The sequence continues at coordinate 18,841 of JAQIYI010000421.1, read as the reverse complement.
CCAGTTTGCACCTCAAAATAATTTCTTTTGTAACCTTCAGAAATTAAGCTTGTTATGTTTCAATATCGTATCTAGTCGGGAATCGAGGGCTACCATGACGCCGACAGCCATGTCCTGTATTTGCACTTGGTGGGTGCGACGGACACTCGGCGTCTCGTCGATCTCTGTCGGTCGTTGGAAGCCGAACTGAGTTCAATGGTAGGCGCTTACCATTATGTGAATCTGCCAATTTAATGCTCCAGCACGACGGCTGATTTAAACCTTTCCTTTTATTTTCTAGGGATTTTTACACGTTTGGGCTGAAATGAAATGTTCTCAGGCTAATCAATTGCTGCTTTTGTTTCTCATCTCGCACATAATTCTGGTGAGCTATTCAGGCATTCTAATTTTAAAAGTCGCAATTAAGATCTAGTGACGTTGATTAATCGTTAGTTGCACCCCATAATTCCAGGTGGTGCATCCAGTTCCAACGTTTGACGTGAGTTACGTGCACTTGTTTCGGACATTGGATACCATCAGGTACATACATGTAGGCCTATCGATGAATATCGATATTGATTAATTTGGCCTTGCCTTATACCGTCAAAATCTCAAAAATCTATTATTTTATTTATCGAAATTAAATCTAGACAGAAAGCTCACCCATACATATGTGATGTTCTGCGCGACTGTCAAGTGTCCAACGACTGGGCTCAAGCTGGCCGGCCCTGTTGTCCTCGAGTGCTTTTCCTGTTCAGGGCTTCGAACATCGACACACTATCGGTATCTGGCGACAATGGCAAGGCTGGACCTTCTGGTCGCTCGAATAAGGCAAATTAACATCAAAATACACGCAAAATTAGCTAATTTTGTTGTTGTTTTAAAATTATTACTTTGAGGTTATAATAAAATTCTTAGAAATTTTCGCCACTGAAGAAGCTGGAACATGCACTCGAAGATCAGATCTACCGGATTCTACGTAAAAGCCGCATTATTACGAACATAAGGTAATTAAAATCAAATTAGTTGGGTCTAATTAGTAATAAGTGCGTATTTACATTGAACACATTCAAACTCACTAAGACACTACCGGTAGTGACTAGTCTAATAGATGCCCCTGTTTTATCTACGAGAAAGACTTAATTGACATGAGTAATTTTGTGGCCCTGGAGGATAAATGAAAATTTTACATGCATGGTCAGCTAGGGACAGAATTTCTGGCAAATAGGAAATATTTTATTTTACCAACTTGAAAGAGTTTTCTGGTGAAAATCATTTTAATTTTTGTTCTTCTGGGCCACCATACTGCAGTTAACTTATATAGTGGGAACTGGATATTAGGAGTTGCTTTGATGAATTAATTCTCATTTTATGAAAAACCTGGCCTTCACAGCGGTACAATGTCGTCATAATTGCAATTTTGCGTTTATTATTTTTTCTTTGCAGCATGAATTCCTTGTTCGCCATACCGGCCAACCAAGAATTTGTTTACGTCCAAAGTCCGGAAAATTGTTTCACAAATTCTGCGAACTTTTATCTGCAACGATTGCAAGAACATTGTCTGGGATTGTCGTCCGCTTCTGGCCTGGGCGAAATCTGGCATAGACAGGCGCAATCGGATGGCCGGGACGGCGACACCGGGTCCACTCTGAATCGTTTGTTGAACGACGGCAAGGAGACAGAACATCGATTCAAGACCTTTTTGGGGAAACACATGGAGCTAGCGTTCACCAAAGGATTCGACGATAACGTGGGACGACACAGTGGCTCGTCGGTGTTCGAGGTTTGCCCAAATAAAATTTAAAGTTCAAATTGTATTTAAAATTAAGCTTGTATAGAATTTCCATCATTACCGTTAATTACGTCGTAATTATTACAAGTGAATTTACTAAATTAGAAATAAACTAAACTTTCTATAAAGGATCTTGCTTGTAGCCCTTATTGTTGTTCTTTTTCTCATACAATGTAGTTACCCACCGGTGCAACTTGGCTCAAAGTGACCACCAAACTCTACAAGATGTTGTTCGAAAACACAAGCGAAACAATTTCCAAGGAAGTTTTTGGAGCATTGAGATCGCAAATAGACATCGATGGAAAATTTTCAGAAGCGTGAATATTATGTTTGCTGTACATATCCACACGTTGTAAGCTGCTTTTTACCTTGTCACCTAATAAAAATAGGTTTATAACATGAAATATCCATTTAGACGATGCTGCAAAGTATTACCAGTTGCAACGGCTGCGTATCAAGAAGGTCTTCCAAGTCATTATTCGTATGAAGTTCACCAAAGCAGGGCGAGTAGGCCTATATAATTCAAATGAGTAAATGATTAAAATGCCCTCCTTATAATGACCTGCATGCATGAATAATGGTTTAACAAAAATTATTTTACAGTTGACGCAGGCGTATAGAATGTTCACAATGCACGCTCGCGGACCTGTCTTTGAACGCTACGCGACCCAACTGCAGGAAGAGTGCGAGAAATTCTGGAAGAATGGTCATCAGCTCTGCGAAGTACACAGTCTCACGGGCAACCCTTGTCTGAAACCGGTGAGATTGTGTCGCGTGATCCAAAGGAAGGTTTACATTGGTATCCTTAAGGACTATAGAGAAAAAAACTGGAACTCGACTTGAGACTTGTTTAAATCCATAGGATTGAATTTAAGACACGTTTCACCCAATAATATTTCTCAGATACATCGTCTTCCGACGGACGCTGAAGAGACGGACGTCGTAATAGAAAGTGGAAAAGTACCGATTCCCATCATGCCTCATTGCAGTCAAGTGAAACTCATGTCCGTGTGCAACTGCGGACGAAAACAGGCGAGCCGCGAGGATCCTTTCGACAGCAAGGTACATTTTGAATCAATGATTGGATACGCAGGATCATGAGCTCAATTTGATTATACATATATATTTTTTCATCCAGGCTGCCAACTACGACTTCTATGAACAGTTGGCCAAGCAGTGCTGCAGCGAGCTAGACCACCACGAATTTCCAGTTTTTCAGCCGAGCATATCGAATTACAAGGCGGCTGAAATCATGATGGGACAATGGCGATCCTGTGCGATCACCGGAAGTCAGAAGCACGCGCCCAGGATCGAAAGGGAGCTGTCCGTAGTTGCACCAGGAATGAGCCTGGCACTAAGTTTAGGTCCGTTACCGGATTGATTTTGTTTAATTAGGCCTTCTACTATAGATTGCATTTTTTTTTCTAAACTTAGTTGCTTGTCTTGCTACGTCACACACAAACTGCAAACATGTGGGATTAGTTAAACAATTCAGGAATTCACACGTGAAGCCGAGTAAACACAAAATACAATTTTAGAAATTTTTTTTTTTCAATTTGGCTACCGGTATTGAAAACTTATTCGCTTATGAGATGACTGAGTACAATGTGACATTTCGTAAAGGTTTATACAGAGTCAGAACCCATATTTCTACGTCAACCGATACAATATGGTTTGTGCGATTTTCCAGGACAGTCGCTGGGCACTAGTGAAGACGCCAGTGGTCGACTGAGCACACACCCCGATCCCAGTCCTCAGGATATCGACCATCGAAGCGAAGAACCACTGAGCATTTCAGAACTTCCACAATCGTGCGCAAGCAGCGATAAAGAAGGTAGGCGAAGCCTAATTAATACACCATTTGAACCGTAACGTTATGCGTCAGTTTATATATCTTATTCGTTCTAAACAGATAAGATATTGATACGTCAAATGTCCACTACCGAATATCTACCAGGAATGCTGCACAGTGAGAGTCCGGCCGGGCTTTTGCCAACATTTACATCCTGGTCGCTCGTGTGTCTGGGTCCGTCGAGTTTATACTCGCACAACATTGGTAAATAACCGTATAGGTCTACTTGACTACGGTACTGAATTTAGACGCATGGCTGTACGCATGAACTTATTTGGTACCGGTAAGTTGTTGACTATACAAACAATATGCCTAATTATATCCGACCTAGCAATTCTGACACTTTTTAAAGTTTTCATCGATTATTAGAGACAATCAACCGAGGACTTTTTTTTAACGATTTCAACACTTTTAGAGCGGTTTTCATGCATTGCATTCATTGGCCGAGCGATCTAGCATTTTTCTGGGGAGCCCATTGCTTACGGCCTTATTTAGAAGTAAAATAGTAGGTGTATAACGCGTTGTCATTTGATTCTTTCAAGGAATTCACGATCAGCCCAATTTCATATCGGGAACTAACTTCTTGCTGCCCTGGGACGTGACTGTCAAGTCGGAGAAGGACAGATGGCCCACCATTGCCGAAACGAGCAGTCGTAAAGGACAACATGTACACGTGCCAATCAAGGGGAAAAAAGGAGGACGAGGTTCACACTCTTGAGTGTTTCTTGATTATCGAGCTATTCTTAATTGTCGAACTAGAACCCACTCATTTCGCCTAAAACGCGGTTTTATTTTCTCCAAATTAGATTTCTCCGAGTTCACTGTCAAGATTTTTCTGGGAGTCGAATACGAGTGTCCTCGTGGCCATCGGTTCATGTGTTCCGCGCCGGATAAGATTCTCAAGGCATCCGGAACAGGATTGGTAAAAGTACGTACTGAATATTCGCTCACCATGATATCATTGCAACTGAAAGAAATAATTGTTCGAGTGAGTGAAGAGAGTGATTGACTACCAGTAGACTCGAATTGCACGGGCTTATGCTTATATGCATGCATATCTTGTGTGCATCACGAGCCAACCGCACGTACTCCGAGTCAAGTTAAAATTAATTACTGTATGTTTATTATTTTGTTTTTAAAATGGTTTTATTGTTCATTTGCAGGAAAACGCCAGCAAAATAACGTCAAGCGATATGCCACTGCATTTTCCATGTCCATGCAGGTACAAGTAGGTTTTTGGTATTTGACTTTAATAATTAAATTTAAAGAGTGATCGCGAGCGGTTTTATATAGCAGTGAATATATAGTGGGTACTGTACAGATAGTGCTAGTTGTTTTATAATCTTGTTTTCGTGTTCAAACTTAGGACGACTAAACCACTGATAGCGCAATTGATGCGAATCCACATCGTCACGCCAAAAGCTCCGGTGCACGTCACTCTCGATCCGAAAGTTCAACCAGCCCCGAGCCTCACTCCCTGTCCTGTCTTCTATCCTGGAAATCAGGAACCGATTAAGCTCACTCAGTCTACTTATTGGGTCCTGCGATTACCGTATCCTTTAGGCACTGGGCATTGCCTACTCTAGTACTCGCGTGCATGTCTCAGTCTAATTTTGAATTAAACGGGTAGACCTTGACGTAATAAAATTACCTTTCAGATTCATTTACGAAGGTGATCAAGGACCTTTTTTACCACCCAAAGATAAGAAATCTCCGAATTATGGTAGGCTCCTTAAGGGTCTCTACAGTGTGACCCAAGTAGGATCGAACGTCTGATAACTAACGTCTGAGAAGTTATTTTTTTATTTTGGTTTAATAAAATAATCTTTTTGTCATACGCTCGTAAATTAACAGGATTAAAAAACTAATCTCATGGCCCATGTTTTAAAATATATGCACACAGTAAAGTAGAAAACAAAGCTACGTTTAATCCGTAAATACTTAAATAGGAATAATTTATTTGAAAAACTGGCGTTTACATATAGTTATGATAAAGCCGATACAATGCTGCAAACAAAGCTGATTTACAACCGAATTCAACATTTTATTTTCTACTTTCAAATGAAACGCTGAAATATATATCCAACACATCCAAGTTTCCAAACCACACAAGAGAAAACAGATGATTTATTTATTGATTAAAGATATTTTCTTTTCTGAATAAAAGTATCACAACTGCTCTACCGTATATGCCAAAGTCATTTTCATTTCAAAGCGATCACTTATCATAACTCAAGTGCGACGCTTAAAAGCAATATATAGTAAGGCTGGATTCCCACCCAACGCGCTACAGCGCTGAGGGACCAGCAAGTTGTAGCGCCGCGCTACATCTTGCTCATCCCTCAGCACTGTAGCGCGGCGCAATAGCGTTTGGTGGGAATCCAGCCTTATGTCTGAGTAAGCCTCACAGCAGGATGCATCATAGTGTGGTCTATACAATGTACATTGTACGAGAACTACAACCTAGAAGGAATTGTCTCGATATTAAAAAAAAACATGTCCTTGCCGATGGTGCATGATAGTCATCCCACCTTGTGCTACAACTTTCATGTTTGCCATATGTCATATGCGTGTAAAAGACGACGCAAACTATATACCGGTAATCGATTTTTCTAAAAGCAATTTATTTGAAGTTATGCATAATTGTTGGTGTGTGTATTTTGTTTTACAATCTTCTGATGAATTTCATAACCCGCCGCGTGCGTGCGTGGGCCGTGATTAAATACACTTTGATTTGAATAGACCTACATTTAAATCAATGTATTGATTTAAAACATTAATTTTATTGAATAGACCTACATTTAAATCAATGTATTGATTTAAAACATTAATTTTATTGAATACCGTACATTGAATTCAACGAATGCATTGCATGTGGAGAATTGAAATCAACTTAGGCCTATTCAATTTTTCATTGAATACAATATATATTTATAAAACTTGATGCATTCATTGAATTTATAGGCATATTCATAGAAATCAGCGTAATCATCGAATTTAATATTCCTTGAAATCAGCGTATTCATTGAATTGAATTAATGGACTCCATTAGATTTAATAAACTAAAAAAATCAATTTATTTAGACATAATGAATTAAATAAAAATCCATTTAATGAATTCAATGAAATAAATGTTACAGATTCAATGAAATCAATTTAACGAATTTAATGGAATCATTGTAGCCAATGAAATCAATGTATTAAAAGAGTTCATTAAAAATATTGAATTCAATGTACTCGATGAACATGGGCTCATGACGACGCTCCGACACTATGTACACAAAAATAATAATAAAGTAATATGAGCGTACGTGTATAAATATAAAAATAAACGCAATCCAATTTTGAAATAAATATTACTTAAAAGTATCGACATAATAAACTCACCAACAATTTTCAGCGTAATTTCATGTTAATTGCAAAAATATATATATATATATATATACCATGAATTGCTTCTATATTTACAAGCATATTCGATAAGGCAAAAACACGAAAATGGTACCTAAAATACTCATAGGAAAAACAACAGGCCTTCCCCTTTGAAATACGCTCGCACATATACTTTTTTGAAGTTTGTACACGCTCCATACCAACCATGAGTAGTCCATGCCCAAAGCACAAGCGTAAACACAGAAAAGAATATTAATTAATTTACAAGCGCAACTACATGTAGAATCTTAAGGCGGGTGGGGCATAAATGGCTTTTAAAGCATAAGCTTAAACAAAGGATATTGGGGTAACTTTTAACAACGTTTTCATTTTTTTCAATTAATGTTCAAAATATTGGTACTCTTGCACAAAAGCGAATAAGAGTAATCGTTGTGAATATTTACAGACAATCAAACAAACCAGTCATGCTAAAGTTTAGTCCAGTCACCAGTGTCAAAACTACATGTAGAACTGTAGATGCTAGGAGATGCTGCTCGTATTACATGTATAGTATAGGGTATACCCGATTCTAAATAGGAAGGCTTAACTGCAGTTATGGTGAAATATGAGGAAGAATTTGAAGTTGGTAAAAAATATGTTTTTAACTTTCCAGATAATATTTTACAACTTCCGGGACTTTTGTTTAAATAAGTTAGCCATACACGTACATTAGGATGGTCCAAAAAAAAAACAATTTTTAATTTTTTTAAGTCTCACCTCATATCTGTTCCATATAGTAAAAAAGTACTCCTGAAAATCTCATCGAAATTAGTTGATATTTACTGGTAGCTCAATGAGCTCAGAGAGACCTTTTGTTAGGCAATGAGTGTTTTTGGTAGGCCTACGGTAAATAAGCCTACTTTTCAGTCTATAGGCGGATTACTTGGTCGACCAGTAAAGACTAAAGAGTGATGTGTAGGCCTTCGCCTCAGTATCATCGTATTGAAAACAGTTTTCAAAACTTTTGCTCGGTTTCGGAGATACAGGGTGAAATTCCTTCAATTTCGCAATATTCTGGACCCTGTATATCCACCACCAACTGAACCAAGTCCGAGTTTTGAAAACGGTTTTCAATACGAGGTTCCAGTACGAGGCTACCAGTAAATATCAACTGATTTTGATGACATTTTCTGGAGTTTACTTTTTTACTATATGAAACAGAAATTTGAGGTGATACGTTTCAAAATGCTGGCAGTGGTACAGTGAACCCTTTATACTCGACTATAAATTAAACCGTATTACTCCTACGCCACCATACTATTGTCAAAATAACTGCAGTGAATGATATCACGGAATAAATAACAATGAATAAATTATGTTGAAATGAAAATAATAAAAAATTATACTTGTACTTGGTTACTCCAATGCAAGCCTTGCCGATTTTATTGTCAAACAGGGAAAGAAATGCAAACCAATTCAAAAAAACTACTACATTAGTGATAAATTTACGAAAAAATCTGCGGAGACTCTGGCTAATAATCTGGGCCATTATCAAGTAAATTAATAATCCGGTCTAAGGAATGGACTTTAAGTGAACATTGAACTCATTCATGTATTAGTAATACGAAAATTGATAAATTCATTCTCGTTTAGGCTACTATCACAACTTCCAACAAGGCCTAATTAGTTTTCCTTCTAAAATTGCTAGGGGGCCTCCTAGAGAACAATATGTACAGAGGGTTGCGCGGTACAAAGGAAACAACCGCAGTTCATCACCCTATGGGGTTAGAGCTGACTTCACCAGTACTAGTATCGTTGTTGTTAGCGACCGAAACGGGCAGAATTTGGCCGTTGTCCAGCAGCAGTCCGAAGGATTGCTTCTTTGTGTTCGGATCCGTCATCAAGACGAGTTTCGACTTGAACGAAGTCGTCGTCGTTGTCGCCCTGATAGACTCCTGTGGTTGAACGTTCGCCGCCTGCAGGAGCCCTTGCGGTAGACCTGATGAATTGGAGGTATTTGATGTCGTTGACGTATTGAGCGATTCCTGTTGCTGCATGTTGGCTGCCTGCAGCAGCACTTGAGGTACAGGTACCGACTTGGAGGTCGTTGTCGTCGTCTTGAGCGACTCCTGCTGTTGAATGCTCGCTGTCTGCACGAGCACCTGAGGTACCGAAGCCGAATTGGACGTCGTCGGCGTTTGGAGCATCATCAAACGCGTTGTCTGAGGTAGTTGCTGCGCGTTCGCCAAAAGCCGCGACGAAGCGTTCACCTGACAATAAATTAATAGTTTCGGAGGAGTTTGGTCAACACTACAAATGGAAGATTTATTATAACTTACGGTTGGTCTAGGCGAGTTCACTTGCTGCTGCGGACGTACACTGCCAACGAGTGACTGATGCTGCTGACTGTAAAGAGAAGATCCAGCGACAACAACCGCCGCCACTGCTGGAGGAGCAGGCGGAGTCTGCGGAGTGGCGTTTATCACTACGTCACCATTGGCCTGCTGAGAGATGACCACCTTGTGTCCGGTCATGGTCAACTTCTGAACGAGTACCGCAAGCTCACGATTGCTAGAAAGCAAGGCGGTCAGATTGGGGACGCTGGACATGGGCGTGGAATTGTTGGCGTCAACAGGGATCGCAACAGAAGGAACCTTGATGGGATTCGGATCAATCTTGGTCACACCAGTTTGGATCAAATCCGGTACATGTAGTGTCTGTACAGACTTGGTCAGTGGATGACGATAGGACTGCGTCGACGTCGTCAAACTCGAAAGTCTCGGCAGAGGATTGCGACTGGTCGTGTTGAAGCCAACCAGCTTTGGCGGACTGGTCAGAATCACCCGCGTTTGCGTTTGTGAAGGACCAGAAGGACTGGAAAGTCTCAGTGGGCTGTTGGGCTGCCTGGGCACGGGTCTGTAGCACACTTGACGAGGAGTGACAGAACGAGTCGTCGTCGTCGTCGTCGTCGTCGTCGTCATCGTTGACCGAGCTGTTGGAGGTCTGGTCGGTGAAAGTGGACTCACAGCAATTATAGACTCTGGTTTATTACACGTAACCAACCTTCGTATAGGCTGTAGTGGCGGTGGCTGCGAAGCTGACAGCAACGACGTGGACATTTTCGCAGGATTAAGAGGCGTCGAAAGAGTCATCACAGTTGGTGACGTTTGGAGCCCCTTCAAAGTACTTTGCGTGACCATGCGAGGCGGCAGGCGCATGAAGACAGTTTGACCTTGATGATTTGAGACGGGAACCAGGACAGTTTGCTCCCCTCCTCCAGCAGCAGCAGCAGTGTTCACTATTAACTTGGTCGCAGAAGTCGGCTGTGGAATGTTGTGCTTCATCGGTATCGCATTAGACACCGCGGACACCTTGGGATTCGAGATGTTGTTTGCGGTAGACAATAAATTATTGCCGACTTTCAATTCGTCCGGATCTTTTTTGGAACAGGCGGCAGTAGCTAACTTATAGCAGACGGACTTGCCATCCGGAGCCTTGATGGAGAAGATGGCCGTGCCCGATGAAAAAGTGGCCGCTTTTTGGTTCTTCGGTAGAGTAGTCGCCGTCTTGGCCACGTCCAATAACTCTCGCAAACTTTCGGTGTTGTCGGCGATCGAAGATAGTTCGCTCAGATGTTGCTTGGTCGGCACGCGAGCCGGATCAAGCCGTTGACTGCTTAAGTGGATACCGGACGTTGATGGAGTGACTTGCGGAACAGAAGTGAGAGAAGCCGAGACGGCAGCAGAAACGTTGCAATTAGGCGATACAAGTGTCGGAGCTCTGGTGGTCGGAATGCGAAAAACTAAACCAGAAGGATGAGTGACGGTTGATTTTGGCAGAACGATAGCCGTCCCCAATTTCTTCATGTTGTCGTACGTCCGGACGGGAATGTTGTTCGGTGACGTTGAAGCGACTATGGCGGCGTCTTGTCGTTTGGCCATCGAAGAGGTAGCCTCGTTGATAGCACCCAAGATATCCAATTCAGCCTTGCTGACAAACTTCTTTTCAGAGATCGACGACTGATAAGTTGCCAATTTCAAACCGAGGCTGGACTTGGACGGTTCGCTATTCTCTGGCTGCGCAGAATTTCCGCTAGGAACAAGGATCTGTCGGAGCGTCTCCCAGGCGTAAAGTTCTTTGGCCTGCGAGACGGTGTTTTGCTTGGCGTGGCTTATAATGAATTCCTTGTGACCCGGCCTATGCGCTCCGTTGATCACGGCACTTGGATGCACCTTCAAGCTGCGCATTTGCTTGACTCTACCGCGCGTTCTGTATTCACCCAGATCGTCTAACATGGTAGCGGCGGCCTCGTCGATTCCAAGCGTCTTCCCAGACGCTAGGTGGTTTTGAGACGCACTGCCAAAGATTGTTGTAGGCGGACGATACTCATCGCCTCCCAAAGAGTTCTCATTGCCGCTGCTCGATTCTTCAGGGCCGGATTTTCCATTCACGCTTTCTTTGTCCGAATCCCAGATATCGTCATCAATCTCCTAGAAAGAAATAAACATTAACCGTTTAACCATCAAATAAATATATGCCGTATAGAAATTATAGGTTATTCTTTCTAGTCTGCATAACGCAGGAACTGCAGGAAGTTTCCTTCATAACATTAAATATTTAACGTTTTTTTTTTTCTATTTTAAATAAATACGTATTAATCATCAAACTGGTTCCGCCATCTTTGGACTCACTGTATTTTGAATTTATCCTCGTGGGCTAGCATACCACAGTTAACCGGTACAGATACCGGTAATGATAATTATAGAATTTTGGGGCCAACAGTCACATGGACCCAAAACACAAAGACCGCAGTGGCCAAGGGTAGAGAAAGCCCTGAAAAACTGTATAACCTCAAAGTGGTACAAATCCATAGAAATGTAGTATTACAGACATCAAATCTTTCAATTATGTTAATTTCACAATTTGAGAACTAATTTAACTAGTTTAATTTCCAACTAAATTAGGCTATTTCTGTTTTTGTAACTCTCCCGCTGCATCGAAATATCCGTGTGGACTGTGGGTCCAGTAGTGGTCCAAAAAACTACAATTTTTAATGTTTATAGCTCTCACCTTATATTTCTGTTCCATATAGGCCTAGTAAAAAAGTAAACTTCTGAAATTTCATGCAAATCTGTTAATCGCCCTTTTTACTGGTGGCCAAATGAGCTCTCCTTGTAAGGAAATGAATGTTATTTGTAAATAAGGCTACTTTCGAGTTAAGGCCTGGTAAAAGAGTAATGTTTAGGTCTTGTCCTCAAGATCATCGCATTGAAGGCCGTTTTCAAAACTCGGGCATAATCCCGGGAATACAGGGTCCAGAATATTGCAAAATTGAACAAATTTCACCATATAGCACACCTTGTATTTCAAGAACCAAGTCCGAGTTTTGAAAATGGTTTTCAATGCGACATATTTATGCATGATTTACAAAAAATCACTCATTGTTTTAAGGGGATACTTTAAGCTCATTGTGGCACCAGACAACTATCAAAAAAATGTTATCAAATTTTCAGTAGTGTACTTTTTGTACTATATGTAACAGAAATATAAGGCGAGACCTATAAAAATAAAAAAAATGTTTTCTGGATCACCCTTTTCAACAGGTAGACTATTCATGATGTATAGCAGTTACTAGTTAGTTCACAATACAAACTGGGCCGTTAGCACAAACACTAATAAAGGCTCGAGCGAGTGTGGTAAACATGGTCTTACATGGAATTTCTGGTGACCCCGCCAATCCGCCATAGACTTTACATGCATGGGATCCCATACACGGACCAGAACATGAAGTTTTTTAGAAATAATTTTAACTACTTCCCATGCAAGTCTATAGGACCAGACTGACTCACGGCGCTGGGCGCACTCGAGTCTGCTATTAGTTCTTCGCTCGCTCGAACAATTAACTAATAAAATAAAATAAGTAAATAAATAAACATAACGGACCTCCTCACGATCGTTAAATTCATCCCACTCTCGCCTCAATCTCTGACGTATCCTTTGCGTCGCCTTCATCAGCTTGGGTTCCCAAGGTTCCAGTTCGGTCAGTAAGTTCGTCAGGCGATTGCGAAGGGCCAATTCGCACCTGTATTTGGGTGGTACCTTCATGTGCATCTTCCCCTTTTGCACATCGGACACGACTGAATCCAGTTTGGCGCTGAACGTGTCACGAAGTTTGCGCAGATCTTCCATGTTGTCCACTACCAATTCGAATTTCTTGACGTCCGGTTCCAAACACATTGAAGCGTCCTCACTCTCGAAAATCATTATTGCGTCGTTGGCGTCATTTTCTTCCACCTCTTCAGGTTCCTCCCAACTTTTATCACTTCCGTCGTCCGAAGAAGATGATGACGACGACGACGAAGACGACGAAGAAGAGGAGGAACTATTCTGCACATTTTCCACGTCCAAAACTGCCAATCTAGCAGGCGTGAGTCTCAAACTTCTTCGAGTATTCCACACGGGAGACTGAAGATGATTACGAGAATGTTTAATTGCTTTTCGACGAGGTACACTTTTAGATTTAGGCTCTTCCTTCGTCGACAATTCCATTTCTTCTGCCGATGGTGAAATCTTTGGTAAATCATCTCTGGCTAACGACTCATTAAGCGAGGGTGGCATTTCCGAATCAATCGTCGAACTGGCTTCCTCGATTAAAGTCGATTCCTTCGTCTCATCTGCCAGCGTCGGCGGATTATCAGAATGTAATGGCGAAAGGCGAAAATTCGGCTTCGTCTCGTCCTGTAGAACCGGAGGTACGGGAGATTTTGAGCACGAATCAATGCCGACACCGTCTAGAATAGGCTTTGGTGATTCTGAACATATATCCATAGCGACAGCATCCAACAAAGGGATCGGAGATTCTAATTTTAAATTTGGAACTGGCGTTGAAATACATTCTGGCGATTCTGTTCTGGCCTTTTTTGAACCTTGGTCCAAATTAGGGCTTTCTTCAGAGACAATTAACTCCTAGAGAAAAAAAAATAAATAAATAAAGTAGGCCTAAGTCAGTTATCGTGTAGCCTAAACAAGCATACTGTACCTAATTAAAACACACAACGCCTGTTGAATAAATGCTTAGTAGTGAGAAAAGCAAGCGAAAAAGAATTTTGACGAAATACTGCCGATTTTAAGCATTTTTGTTTGCCAAACGGTGAATGACTGCTCAACACACAGATTTGTAAGCACGTTACATATATTACATTACATGTACAAATTGTACATGTCGTTGAAAAATATAAATCTGCGTACAGGGTACCAGTAACAAAAAAGAAAATTATGAAATAATTTCAGGGAACTTGAAACAATTTTTTGGAAAAAATAAACTATTTTTAAACGCACTCTATGGGCTTACCAGGCTACAGTACGGTATTTAATATTTAAAAATTAACTAGTCACATAAACTTACCCTTTTAACAGCACCCCATCGACACGGAGCAGGTTCTCGTGTTGTTTTCGACTGGCGATAAATGCGTAGATCATTTCCACAAAACTGCGGAAAGTGAAGGTAAGCGTTGCCTTCAGAATCTGAACCGAGAACGTATTCTCTCAAGTCGTCCATCGTCTGCTCGTTCATTGTGTCCTGGATCGACTTATGATTTTGCTATAAAAGATGCATATATTAAGCAAATAGAATTAAAAAACAAATTCTAGCATAATTTTCTGTATAAAGCATACCATACGATAAAACTTAAAATTCTGTTGGACCAAACTTTTGGTCAAATTCAGTTTCAGCGTGTATGAGCGTATATCAGGCCTATTATAAAACACTCACCAGAATGTAGTCGCACAAGCTTTTGACGAGCCACACTCGTTGATGGAAAGTCAACTCATGAAATCTCTTCTCAAGCAACGGATTTTCTGCACCCATTATTTGAAAAAAGTCAGCCTCAATCCCCAACTGCTGAAAGACCTATACAATTGAACAAAAACAAATTAAATTAGGCTAAATTAAATAAATAAAGTGCACATTATGTTAAAAAGTAAAACCGAACGATGCTAACCAAATCTGCTCTGTGATCTCTGGCCTGCCGAATCTTATACCAAGATTGAACTCGCCCCATTAAGCGATTCTGCCAGATTTTATACGGCATGGGAGGCTTCCTGTCCATACTGAATTAGAAGCTAATTAGAAACATGAATAAAAAAATAGGCCTAGAATAAAATAACACATACTTGACCCTCTGATGAGGATTGCTGAGCAGAGACGTCATGATCCTCGGTAACAACGAGCTAGCGCGAGGCATAATCAAAATCCTCTCCAATTCGTATATAGAGACCTCGTGTATGTTGAGCACTGTCTGGCAAAGGAATAGGAAGTGCCCTATCAAAGGTAGCTAAAAAAAACGAACAAAACGCTTAGTGGTGAAATTACATTTTTTGTGGAAATAAAAAAACTTCTAATGCAGCAAGCCTAACCTCCCACATCGCTCTCATTTGCGTTTTGAGAGGCTCAGCCAGCAACGTCGTCTCTTCCCATTCGATCACCTCCTTCTCTTTCACCTCTTTTTCAGCCTTCTTAACTTCGGTGTGTTTCTTCTTCTGTTCTTTATTACGCAACGCCTTCTCGTTACGCACGCGATTCAGAATTACTGACGTATACTCCAAGGACTGTCTCGTCGAACGCCTCCGTGCACCTTGACACAAGACATTGAATAAGATCAATTTCTTATGACATCGAGGGCCGTTGCACTTGCAAATGTTGGAACGATACAAACCAAATGCCTCCTCACAGGCCTGCCCATACGTCAATTCAAGGCTTGTTTTATCTCGTATTTCCCTGGATTTGAACAACAATAAAGATAAACTAGCTATTAGTACCGTATGTAATACCAATAATGTCCGAGCGAAGTAGAATGTGCTATGAACAAGATGGAGGTTGAAACGCACTACCTTGTAATTGCAATGCCTCTAAAATCTCAGTTAGCTAATAGTACTTCGCTCGCTCGGATGATAAAATCATTACCGGTATGTAGTAAGTAAGACCGACATTTGCTGTTTTATAAATGTCGGAGCGAAGGTTATTGATACCTCGGCAAGAGAGTCAGTTTTTGTTCCAGGATTTGCTCCAATTTGAGTCCCTTCTTCGTGAACGTGCTATCAGGCCCATGGTATCGATAGCAGTTTTCCAGCATGAAACGTACTTCGTTGACAACCTCTGTGATGGTCTTGTAAGCTTTGCCAAAAAGCCTCTCTTTGACTTAAAAAGAAACAAAAAATAACAATTGGCACCGAGGTGGCGTTGTTAAAAAATGATTTGGAAATTAAACGACGACGCTAAAGCGGACAACACACTCAAACTAAGCTTAAGGTCAAATAAATATTGGCAGGTCCTGCGGGGCCGAAATTCGATTATTAGGCCTATGATTCTAATTCGTGCGGCCGTCACACAAATGAATGTGCCGTAGGCCTACGTCTTATCCCAAATAATTCTCCGGCAAGCACAATATCAAGTTATGTCAACAAATGCCATACGGTCCGTTTTATCTGATGAAATAAACGCACAGCACATTCAATTTGTGTTATGGTCGGACGAATAATTTAAAATAAAACGTAAGGCACGTTCAACAACCATTGTGGTTGTTAGCCTCACCGGACGTCCACAGCTTAAATATAAAGCATGTGTGGCCGTCAACCCAAACTGTAGTGGGGTAACAAAAGTAGTCATTGGCTTAAGAGCCTCGGCCTACTTACTACTAGGCCTAGTGAACCATTATTTACAATCGAATTAAACAATCAGCGCGCATAAAATACGCATACTTCTTCCTAGCCAGATGGGCCTTTTGACCACCTCTCGATAGTCGTCCATGTCGTCAATAAGCTGAGCTCGATCCAAGCAGCCGACGAACGGCGCGTTGACACCCTTGTGCGCGTCCGACATCAAATCGCGAAGAATCTTGTGAGCGTGTCGCAGTTCGTAGGAGAAGCCGGACAAATCCTCACCGGCGTCTTTGGCCAATTGATGAGTGTGGTTGAAGACACGTGAAACCAGTTGAGTGTACTGCACAGCAGAAGACGGCCCCGGTATATCGTCTGCTACCGGCATCACGTCGTCTGATCCGATCTCCAACGGCGGCATCGGATTCTGCTGCAGGTCCTCAATCTGGTAGTCCTCGACGTGATCCATGTCTAACATACTTGCAATGGGCCAGACGCCAGTCTACCGCACCGGTTAAGAGGGCACTGTCTAAACGGGAAAAAACAAACTGTATTGGATGCAGATAACAATGGCGGGAAAATTAAATTTACAAACGTATTCAAGACAGAAACGTCAAACTTTAAACTTCCTTTGAATGGCGAGTTCAATTAGGGTAGCGCCTGTAAGTTATCAAGCAACAAAAGTGGGGTTACAAAACAAAGCCAAAAACGGCAAATTGTCAAAAATACTTGAGTTTTAAATTCAACACGGCCAAACTAGTTAAACAAACTTTGCTACTGATTAAAATTCCTATCTTCTACGAAGAAAATATGAAAATTATGTAAAAAAAACGTGACGACAAAAAGAGCTAAATCAACCCGAGTCAAGCCACACAATAGAGGGGAGGCACAAGGGGAGTGATGCGCCTGAGCCGGTTACGAAACCATGATAATGTGCATTGATTGCATTCTAAATGTTTGCAAATTATAAGAAATAAAATGAAAATTTGTTTAGAAAAAAATCACCGACAAGAATTAGTTAAATTAATCTGATGAAAATCATTATAAAAGTTGGAACTATTTTCTGCGCTCTATGATACAGCTTATCACACCGCACCATTGGAGGAATCATAAAACTATCAATCAATTCGTTCGATTGACCAATAATTAATACAAGTTGAATGCACAAACTTACCACAAATAATCCCAGATTGTTGAAAACAATGAGAAATTAATTTGTAATTACTTCAGCTGCGAAGAATAAATTATGTCGTCATGTTACAAGTCGCGCAAATCGCACGAAAAAGAAGAAGCAATCACTGATTATCCTTAACGACTATTTATTAACATTTTTTGGCATTTCACAGTTATTCAAAATTGTAATTACGCCGCGTGAATTATAAAAATATACATAAGTCAATCGTCGTAAGTGATCCGAGAACCAGAAGGTAAATCTACCCGAGGACGGGTAGTGGGGATCGAATCAACGGCCCCACGTGTCCTTCACAGAGTATAGTCAACGTTTGGAAACGCACTTTACACACATGGCTACGGAAACTGCCCCGCAAGAGCCGATCTTAAAAAGTAAAAAAAAACTGTCTCGATAAATGCATCGATGTGGCGATATCGATGAAAGGTACTAGTCGAAAAGCCGCGAAGCTTGAAAATAAAATGACAAATTTATCTAGAACTTTAATTTACCTAAAATAAAGGTTCACAAGTTTGACGACATTTTGACAGATTATACACCATGTAATTTTTTAGGCTTCGCTTTTTCGCCGCTAGGAGCGCTGCGGTGCTCAATGTTACGGTAAATCACAACCCTAGCTGTTTCCCTTTCATGGCACGTGCTCAATGAGAGTGTTTCCCTTTCAAGGTAGCTAGCAGACGAAGCTCGTTTCCGGTTTATTCATGGTGTAGGCGCCTATAGCTGGACTTCACTTAAAACTGATTTTAAATACCGATACCGTAACGTAGTTTAGTCTTTAAAAGGGAAGCGACACGAAATTCAGCATTTTTTGGGTTAAGGTTTTCCCAATCACTTTATTTGGTACCGGTATGTCGGTACTACTGGTGATGAAAATATTGCGAATAATTTTAGATTTTTTTTGCAAAAAAATAGAGGAGCATCACTTCCGGTAAACGATATGTGTTCTTCATAGATACAAGTATGCACCACTTGACACTCTGGTGGCTCACGTCATTCATAGAAC
>JAQIYI010000420.1:0-19478 GCA_034700265.1 Polyzonium germanicum | reverse complement strand
CCTTAAGCCCCACCAACTTTAATAGATGGCCGGCAAGGGGTTCGATCCTGAAAACGCTGGATTGGGTGGGACCGTGGGGGCAATGGCGGTAACCACTGTGCTACGCAAACACTAGATGTAGATCAGTGTTGAATTCTGCCTTTTCAGCGGGATATTTATAGAAAGATTTTTACATTATGTGCCCATCACGTGACAGACACGCGTTTATACATGCATGTAAATAGATTTTATTTATCAGGATTGTTAATAATTGAAAGAATTCTAATTATTAATGATTGCAAGAATTCTAATTATTTGAATTATTAATAATTCAATTCAATTACAATCACGTTACCACAAGAGTTTTAGGTTTTTTTTAAATTTTGTTTTACCATTAATTGATGTGGGGAAAGCGCAAATGCATCCCGACTGAGTGACTGCCCCTTGATGAGCTGAGGCGGCCAATCACTGCAAACTCCATTGCCTGCATGGATACCGGATAGGCCTAGGAGGAAGAAAAGTTCAACAAACACCGTCGGGCACATAATGGGAGATGAAACGAAGTCGTGGCCAGCGACTATGGCCACATTATCGGTCGTTTGAGTGCGACCATATGATTCGACGGTGGACCACCGCGCGAATTCCAATAGAAAGCGCATAGTAGGCCTACGCGTGACACACTTTCGCACTTTTTGCTGATTTGCTGTCTGCAAATAACGTCTGCTGCCAACGTCAAATCAAGCAGCCGCCACTGCCATTGTCGCCGCTTTTGTTTTATTTTCCCCCGCAAAATTGCGATTCCGCATAATATTGCCATTAAAAGTTGACACGGACGCAAAATTTTTGACGTCGAAATGGGATAAAAAGAAATTGGAAAAAAGCAAAAGTGAGTTTTTTCTTCAACTTTCACTTTTTCGCCTTTCTTTTGGCGAAGACGATATGGCATTGTAATAACTCGGAATTTAATAAAGAAATCGAGGCCATTTTTGTGTGCGTTTCTGTCGTCCGCCGCGAGCGTTTTATTTGGCACCGAGTGGTTTCACGAAAGCAATTTGAAGAGTTTCTCGTCGCAGTTGGTCGATCGATCCCACCTGCAGCCTGCTCCGCAGTGCAGGCCGGGTGATTGGTGCCCCCTTCGCCCGCTAGGGGCAGGGGGGGGGGCCATCTTCAATTCAGCCAACCGCCCCCGCGCGGCACGCGTACATATTAAAAGTGCGAAAATTGGGTGCGCGTTGAGAGAGAGCGAGTCGATGACATCCGGTGTCAGCCCACAATGCCCCGATTGCCCCCGAGAAGCTCAACAAGGACGAGGCCTGGTTTTCATTTCGCGGCCCCTAATCCCAGCGCATTTTACTCACATTTTTCTCATCCGTCCCTTCCTACATCCATATTTCCATCTGTCCTTCCGATCGGCTGCCATGCATGCTCCCACAGTGAGCGCACATAGAGGGCGCTTGCGTAGCCGATGCGATTTTTTTAGACTGCATGCGCCATCGCCGTGATATTCTAATGCAGCAATTTCTGGATGAAACGCGACTTCCGCCAAGCGGAAGTGGCCACCGAGTGTGTACGCGGGAGTGACCGGAAGTAGAATCGATGACTTTCCTAAGATCATATCGATCTGCTTATCAGTTGAGAGATCGATGCGCGAACCAAACGATCAATTGAGGAGGATCCTGTTAATGAGCTTTTAGTGAAACGCTGACGCATCGTGCGTCAGCCGTCAATCGATTAAACGTCAACCGGTCTAAATTAAGCGACGTCAAAGCCGACCGGAAATTACGAAATACGCATCGAAATTGAGTGGCCATTATCATCCGCGTTCGTTGCTGATTTTTCTAACGGGCATAATTTAATCTGCAACAACAGGGAGGATTGAGCGGTGGGGGAGGCCTAATCATATTAATTGAGTGAAATCAAGGCAGCATAATGCTTTGTACACATGTAGCCCCACAAATCCCCCTCCGAGTGAAAATATTCAATCTTCCCTTCATTAATCTCTAAAGCCCCCGCTTCTGAGTCCTAATATTATTCGGGCCACGCGGGACCCTGTTTGAAAACAAGGGCTGGGGCGGAATGGAAACACGAAACGGAATATTATATTAGGCCCACGGATATCGTAGGCCCAACACTGAAGTGGATACGTGTGCGAGTTAAGTGCGCAAGGACAGTTCACCCAGTCCTCCGAGGCCGCTTTTATTGGCGCCGAGGCCTCGACGCACACAGACCGTAAAACTGCATTTGCATGGAGGCCGTTAAGGCAATGGGGCGTCCAATAATCGCATTACGCCGGATATGTCCTACAAGCCATTAATTAAACGGCGTTAGCGACAATGATTTACTCGGGCACGTAATATTAGATTAGATCGGAGCAGAAGCAACGACGGCACTCGCACGCATAAACGGTGGCCAATGGGAGAGCGCCGCTAAAATGCCTTCAATTAAAGGAGTGATGACAATCAGATGGAGAATTTTCAAGTAAACGAAACTCTCAAATTGTGGAAAATATACTCGGAAAGCATTTTCCAAGACCAACGGTTGAGTTTCGCCCACCCCGACATGCAAAAAAGAAAGGAAAATTGCAACAGCGGACGACAGTTTCCGTTAAAATTGCGTGCCACCTCATCACGTGACCGATGCGAATTTCCGTTAAAACGCAGCTAGAACTCGTCCAATGTGAAAGCAGCTCCCTCGTAGTGGACAGTGGCACCGACACACTCGCACCCCATTATTATTATTAGGCCCACCATCGTTATTATCATTAGAGCATTACGACTAGTTGGCGCAGTGGGTGGAGCGGACTGTTAAAGCGTAAGCGGCCCTGTCCTCGCCGGCCCAACATGAACTTCCGCTGCTCCTGCCATTAAGTGCATTTGGCGGCGCAGTGGTGAGTGCGAGCGAAGTTGGCACTAAAGCCGAAATCCTTCTTTTCCATTCGCAGCCGCGTCATTAATATCTCTCTCTCGCAGCCATTATTAATATCATTCTTCTCATTGTTATTATTATTATTATTACACGGGTGCGACATCGCGTCCCCCACCCATGCTCAGCGCGCACAGCCGACGGGCACTTTGCTAAATTAAACGAATTTTATGGCCGCGTGAGAGTTGCATTAACGGCGTGACACGTGATTCACGCGCTACCAAGTGCACGCATAGGCCCGCGTTTATGCGCGCCGAGCTCGAGGCCCGAACATACGCGGCGCATTAGCCGAGCAGAAGATGATTAAAAAAATAACTAAAAGCATCGGAAGCGAAATTCGGCTAGATTGTCGCGCCGCCGCCGCCGCCGCACTTTTCGTCTTTTAAATTTTATTATTTCGCTTCTCCTATCGCTATTGAAAGCAAAAATAGCGCGAATGCGACAAGTTTTCACTTCTTTCATTCTCCCCCCTTCAGTGAAAACGTCGAGCGCAACCGAGAGCGCGTTCGCGCTGTCCGACGTCATTTGAGACTCACGTCGCCTTATCCAAGCAGGAGACGATCTCAAGGAAGAAAAACCCAAATTTCTGCAATTCATAAATAAACATAACCTTTTCTGGATAAATACCACTGTTGGAGAGATGATTCCACCAAATATATTATCAACGGTCATGAAGAATTCCTAATCTAGTTGGAAGAAAGCAAATTTCTGCCGTTTACAAAACCTGAGTTTTGGCACGCCAAAGCTTACATGAATGGCCACTAGAGGGGCGCCAGTGAGCAGTTGCACCCAAAGATTAGGATCTAATATGCAGACCTTAGATGAAACGGTGATTCACCCACCCCACCCCACCCCACCCCACCCCCTCTTCTTCTCGGGCTTAAAGAGAATTGAATGAACGCGGTGGGCCCAGATTGATGCCCAACTGCCTCCGCTCCCCCCAGGCCAAACACGCAATATGGCGCCGTGCACGAGGAGGAGGATCAGTTGGGCGGAAATCTACATAGATTTAATATTAAATAGAGCGAACACAGTCCTCCCCCACCCCACCCGGATCAGCGACCCCCTCGTTTTTATCTCGTACATCCGATACACAGGTCCGATGTGTTCTCGATACAGTAACAGCTCAATGAAGATCATCGTTATTGATTGGGCAAATCCTGTGTACAACCTATTTCTAATTAGTTACACTGTGGGTGGAAGGGCAGCTCGGTCCCTCGTCTCGAGGGATCATTTATGACGGCAAGTCCTCCCCTCCACCGCCTTCTCATTGCAGTGTCATGTCAATTTGGCGCAGCGAGCGACAGATTGCGCCCCTCAGCCAGCCTACGCCTAATCTACGCTCGGCTACAACTCTCGCACAGATATTCTAAACAGACACGACTGCCATTTTATTTTAATTTATTTCTATTTGCATTGTATTTAATTCTATTCCAATTACATTCAAGTTAAATGTAATTGAAATAGGCCTCGAATTAAATACGAATAAATGCAAATTTAAATAATATCGCTAAAAGACGAATTAGTGTTAAAATTTCACTCTACTTTAGAGGACTTCGGCAGCTAAAGCGGCAACTCGCAGACTAAATGAAGATTTAAATCGCCTCTAAAGGTTGGTTTATCGTGAAGCGTCTTGATCGTGCGTTTCGCCAACCAGCAGTGAATTTGCAGCCGCTTCTGTCGCGGAGAAAGACGACGTGCGATAATAAACAAGGCTTTAGTTTGCACGCAGAGTAATGACGCGTCACAAGTGATGGGTGACAACGGTGACGCAGTTTCAGCCGACGTTTACACTTTATAATGAACCAATATTGACACAGTGCCATCGAAGCTGCTAAACCTTGGGTGCAAATGCGGGCCTAGGCTTAGGCCTGCACTACAGCGACTGTGCAGATGGAGAAGATATTTAAACCAGTCGTGGCCTGAACAAACAGCCTTCTAAGCCCCCCCCCCAGTCCTGCCTGCTTTCGCATAAATAACGATAATAATAATAACAAGTGACGGCGAGAAGCTAAACAAGCCACACAACCAATACAAATAGGCCTAAAGGAGCGCCGCCATCAGTGATTGCTGCCCGTCAAGGGGCGAAAGCTAAAACACGCGCAGGAAGCTGCATAGAGCCTGCTTGGTCTATCTCATGCTCAGTTTGTGTAACTCCGTTGCATGCGCGCATTGCAAGTCTGGAACGCATGCAACGCATGCAAGGCTGTGCAAGTTCATCGAAAATAGGAAAGCAACTAGCAAGAAAAACAACCAAGAACAGTGCCGCCATCTACTAATGACTATGTACAACATCTGATGTTTAATGGTCATGGCCTCCTCTAATTGGCTAGACGCATTCCATGACGTCATACAACACAAATTTCTTGAACTTTGCCAACGCTTGCAAAAAAAATGGCTGCCTTTTGACGCACGGTATGACGTCAAACATGGTTGTAACGCATGCAACGGAGTTACATAAACTCAGCATTAGGCTGGCTCCTTTTATCTTACGCATTCGCAGCACAAACTGTGATATGAAAATGGAAGCTATTTCAATGAAAGCTAAGATACGCACAAACAGAGATAAAGCGTTACATGTTTTACTCGAGCTTCTAGCTGTAGCTTTTGGACGAGTGAAAGCTCTGCTTATTAATTTACTCTGTCTGTCTGCGTGCTGCCATAACCTGGTGCTTACTAATCAATTAAAGTGCGGAAGAAACAAGATGGCGAACGAGCTGCTGCTGCTCAGGACAAAGGAAGTCTGAGATGGGCTGGCAGATATCGAGCAGAGCACCAACAAGAAACAATAAGAAATTAATCAAAAACGAAAAGCGGAGCTTAAGCCGACCCGACTTTCGAGCCAAGAAAGACAACGTTTTTCTTTCCCTCCAACAACAACGATGAATTCGACAGCAATAGTGGGAGGCCTATGGCCCAAGCGGCTGGGAATAACACGAGGCGATTCCTCAGTCTCCCGCATCCAGGATGACGAAGTCGGGACTGCGAGCAACCAAGAGGGAGCCATTTTTTGCATTTTTTCATTCTCTCTGCTGGCATCCAATAAATCCTTGTCGAGCAAAGTAAGGATTTGTTTGATGCAGACTCCGCCCCTCCATCCATCCATCCCCCCTTTCTGCGATGTTTTTTTAAAAGAGAAAAATCATCGCTTTAAATTGGCTGTAAACACGACGAGCAACGCTTCATGGTTAAGATATTTCTCAACTAATAATTGGATTAGCGCAGATCATGGCTTACAAAGTAGAACAAATGGCTGCCAGCCACGACGATCCAAATCGATTGCCGATAGAAAGTGCAATTTAATAAATAGGCGGGGTTGTAGGCCTACATCGGCGAGAGTGCAAATACAGAGGCCCATTGGACCCCGAATTCCACAACAGTCGGATAAACAATAGTCGAGTCGACATAACAATTGCTTTTAGGGGAGGGTGAAATTCGCAGCGATTTTAGGAAATGAATTCACATTTGTAGTGTAGGAGAGCGATTTCCAGCAAATAGAGTCCTGGTAATCCGCCATATTAACGAGCCAAGCTAATCTCAGCTTTCCATGCCGGTTTCCAATGCAGCGGATTTCACGATCGTTCGTCGCACTCGACCAATTCGACACTGTCGGTCTAATCGCATCGTGGAAATCCACCCGTGAGCTCATAATTCGCACGAATTCGCTCCTCGCACAGCCCTTAGTGCAGACGCGCCCTGGATGATGTATGGAAGAAACGCTCAACGCTGGTCCATAACTGTAATGGCGATGGAGCGGCAATAATAAATGGTCGGTCGTCCAGAGCAGCGCTGAATACATAAGAGACCGGCCGAGCGATTCGTCATCGCCGGAGCCACTAGGCCCGAGCTTATTAGCTGTCAGGACAGCCGAGCGTTGCTCTAGAGGTTCTCACCTCCAGCCTGGCCCTTAGCCTCAACAAGGCTCAGGGGAAGCCGCTTTATACAGAGACCGTGTTAGCCACTGCGAGCTTAAGTGAGCCAGCTCAACTGCGCCGATCGGATCGGTTCCGACTTCCGAGCTAATGCGGTCAACAGGCTTTTGACCAGCCAGCACGGTGTGATTAGAGAGCATCTGCAGGGAAGTCGGGTCTTCAAAGTGGCCGCTTTTAGCCGGCCGGCTGGCCAAAACGAGTTCTAGCCTCTGGGCTCGTCGTCTGGCGCAGTGGACGAGAACGGACATGAAGAGCGAACATGAAGACGAGACCGAGTTGCGACTCAATCAATCCGGAGCGTGAAAAAGGACAACAAAACGGCCGCCATTGTTTCGCATTGTGCGATGCGTGAAGCGAAAATGCACTCGATGAAAGCGGCGCGCTGTGCAGCCGACCACGACTAGGCCTATCGGCCCATCGGGCTCCACGGTCGACTGCCGTCCTAAGGTGTTGATGGAGTCCCGCGAGGGGGAGCCGGCGTTCCGTGACCGCGCACTCACCCTGCATGCCCCACTCCGCCATCGACTGCGCTAAGTAGTGCCTGTCATCGCGACTCAGCGACAAGCCAAAACTAGAACCTGCAGCGAAAACCTACATGCGTTTAAGCCAACTCTTCAGCTCTACTTATGCACATCTTCGCTTGCGCTCAAATGCCTCACGTTTCATATCTTCGCACCTATGTAGGCGTAAAATAAAAGCAGCCAAGCTAAGATACGCTTGGGCGCGCATCTTCCCTCAACAATCCACGTTTTCCTGCATGATATCTGCAGCGCCCAGAACACCTGAGAGCGGAAGAAAGCGCGCAACAATGAGTGTCACCGTTTAGTCCGGAGACGTCGTTTGTCGTCCAA
Source organism: Polyzonium germanicum (assembly GCA_034700265.1). Lineage (NCBI taxonomy): Eukaryota > Metazoa > Arthropoda > Diplopoda > Polyzoniida > Polyzoniidae > Polyzonium > Polyzonium germanicum. The sequence continues at coordinate 11,794 of JAQIYI010000420.1, read as the reverse complement.
AGGAGACGCGTTTGAAGACGGGGAGGAAAGCACCTCCGAGCGACGGTGGGACGTCGTGGAAGGGGACTTTGGCCGACACAAAGGGCATCAATTCATGGAGTGGATGGAGCCCGATGTTTGTTTGGAGCGAGTAAATGACAGCAATATTCATGGGATTTAAGTCCGCCTGGTCGACTCGCCACAAAGACACGGTCGCCCTCATGCAAATCCACACCCGGTTTGCTCTCTAATCCCCTTCACATCGGAACAGTAGAAACGCCATCCCCCGTTGGGGATCATGTTACACCGAGTCAGCTTTCAATTCAGCCCGAGCGCGAATTGACTCGACTTTTGGGTTCCTTTTGGCCGTATTACGGATGATAAACACCTCTTTAAAAAGTCAGCAAGTCACCAATCGGATCATACATGTACGGGCCTTTGTGAGGACTCCGGATCCGCTTGCGGGCGACGGGAGGCAGCTTTATTGGGCCTTTCCCCCGCGCGCACACCCTGTACAACTGGGCTTAGCGACGGCGGCTCTACGGACTGCCAAGAGACCGAAATATGGACACCTGAAGGCAGCCGAGGGAGGCCCAATGATTGGGTTGTCGATGTGCAAACAGACGGACGGAGTGATATGGCAGCAGAAGAAATAAAAGCGCATTTCTGTTTGTTCTCCGAACTCATAAAAGCTTCAGAATTGAGGTTTATTTATAGTGAGCGTTGAGCGCCGAGGCGGGCGCAGCTAATCAAGCACGGCACTTTGATAAGTCATGATAACTGATAGGCCTGAGCGATGAGAAATTCAGAAGCAGAAAATCTAACCTCCAAGCACAGCTTGTGCTGACGTCGAGATAAATAAAAAGTGCAAACCAAGTTGGAGGCTAATCATCGCTATTCTGAAACCATTTCCTCGGATTAGACGATTCGTATTGCGAAATGCAAAATATCCAGGCGAAGATGAATCAAATTAGATGAGGAATCGGCTTGTACGACCAGTGACCGACAGAATTTCCTTCCATGAATGACGGCCACGAAGCCGCGCCTCTGTAACAGCCAGCTGGTCAGGCAGAGCGCGCAGTTCAACGCGTGTCGCGTTTAATTAAGAGACCGCCATTCCCCGTCAGAAAGGACAAGTGCGAAGGGTTGCGTCAACCCCCCAATTGCTTCAACGCAGGGCTAATCAATCAAACAACGCGCACTGCTGCCAATGGTCAGATGGCAGGCCAGATATGAAAACAATTCAAACTCAATAATTTATAAAAAAAATGAGATGGAATTTAAACGGAAATAGTAAAAATAAGATTTAAATAAATAAATTTTAATTTTTAAAAAAGGACAGGCAGAAACTAATAATTAATATAAAATAATAAATATTATTGACCTGCAGACCCGAGGTCTAGCCAAAGTAAAGGTCGTACGCCTAGATGCTACTCGCCTAGTGTGATCGACCTCTGCAAATTCTCTACTAAAGATTTTGGCAAATTGCGTCCAAAGCCAAGCCGGACTAAAGTGGATGAATGAGGTTGGCTAATTGAAAGTAGTAGGACGGTGAGAGTGGCATAAAAAGGTGGCCCAATTTTACGCTCCACGAACACATACGGACACTGATAAACTTGGAAACGGGTTTGCCGCGAGGCTCGATCTCGCGGTCTACGTCACTGCTCAGCGGCTCAATTGCTTTCACAGACTAGCTTGAACACGGGCGGGGTGCACCATAGAGAATGACAACACAGGGTAGACCCTAGCACAACATCGTCCCTTTTCAAAGATTGTCGTCAAACAGCCTAGGCCCGTCTCTCACCTATCCACAAAGACACCATTGAATGGCACATGGACAATCGAACAGCGATGCACTGCAGTGTCGGTCCATCCTGCGCGGGCTAAGGATGCTTCCTCACTGGGCTAATTTGACGAGACGTCGACTAATGAAGTTGAGGTTCAGTCTCTCTCTCTCTCTCTGCAAACAATTCAAAGTTGAAATGCTAGTCAAGTGTGTAAGCCTGGCTTCAGATGGACTAATTTTGCCGTGAATTTCACGGAAATTCGCCCATGCGAAACCAGATTGAGGTTTATATTCTTAGAAAGCTTGTGAGGAAAAGTTGAGCGCGACTTGAGACTGTCTTAACCGCGCGGGAAACTCTCCGTATCGAGAAGACAGTCTCAAGTTTCGTTCAAGTTATCCGCCTAATTTGTTGCAACTCAAGAATAAAGTAAACGGTCAAAGCCTACCGTCAAAGTCGACGCGGACGGACGATGGAGGAAACAGGAAAACTTGTGGAAAACACTGCGACAGAGCAAAGGCAGGCAAAGACGCTGCAGCGCGTCCGCAGCTCCGCCCACAGCCATGGCTCCGCCCCGCCACGTCCTACTCGCACTGCATCCGCCGTGCAATCGGACGGACGAAGAAGGCCAAAGTAAAGCAAAACTGGCGCCGCGCACTGAAGGCAGCAGAGAAAAGCCCGGAAGAGCTCGGACTCGGACTTAAGTTGGCGCAATTGAGTGTTCGCTCGCTCGCTCGCTCGCTCGCTCGGGGCCAACTGAGAGATAAGAAAGGCGCTCGGGCCCTACCTGACTGCCAAATCCCGCTGATCCGTTGCAAGGGCCTGGACGATCGTCGTCTTCGTGTCCCGGAGCGACTTGGCATTGATTTTCCGGCGCTCATCTCCTCTGACCCAAGTGCGCAGTTCAGGTGGTCGCGACGTCCCCGAGGAACAGTTTGCGTGCACACGGACAGACGGGCGTTTGTGGTCGTGGTCAGGAGTGAGGAAGACGACGTGTGAAGTGCTTCTCCTGCCGCAATGGGCCACGGCCATTTTGTTGCCAGCAGTAGGGGCCTAGGGCGGAAGTGATCCATCCCCGCTGGAAAGAACAAGAAAACAGGCCGAGTGAGGACAGAGTGACAATTCACGATGGACATGGACTAGCTAACGAGAACGAGACCAAAGTTATAACATTTAAGCGAAATCATGTTGGAATTGAATGGCGCAGCGGCCAGCCGACACCCGAATTCGCATCCGAATTCGAGCGCGTCCTTCGTGCTCAGCAACCAGCCTCTGGCCGCCCTTCACACGATGACCGAGATGAAGCAAGCGATTCTGCACTCGTACTCGGCGGCCGCGGCTGCAGCTGCGGCCGCAGCAGCCGCGGTCAACGTCACGTCAGCGTCGACGACATCCGCATCGACGTCGGCCGAATCGACAAACACGACGACGACAACGACGACGGACTTGCATTCGTCCTCGTCGTCCTCCTCTTCGTCGTCGTCTTCGACGACCAGTGATCGGACTACGGCAGCCACGAACGGCACGACGACCGCGCACGGCATCAACGACATTCTGAGTCGGCCAGCGGCGGTGGCGGCAGCGGCGGCCGCAGCAGCAGCCGTGAACGCGATCACTCACGGCCAGCCGATGCCCGCGGCGGGCAGGTTCAGCCTGGTTCAGTCGGCCAACGGACTGCACGCGGGCAACGGAATGTACTTTAATCCGACGGCCGCAGCGGCAGCAGCAGCCGCCTTCTCGGTGGCCTCCAAGCAGGGCCATCACCACCACCATCAGCAGCACGGCCACCCGCAGCAGAACCAGAACCACCACCACCATCACCACCACCACCTGGCGGAGCTGACGGCCAGGCCGTCGCTCTACTGGCCCAGCATGATGCAGAACCAGGCCGCTTGGCGCGAGCGACTCGCCTGCACACCCGGTAAGCACGACTGCCCTTGGGCTACTTGACACTGAGCCACTTGGGCTGTGCCAGTGGAACTGTCAAGATGCCCTAGGGATGGGGCCCTACTCTCATTTCAGTCCTCATGTAAATCTGATTCCTATCATGGGACTGGACACAGCCTTTTGGGACAACTCATCTGACCAGTTGTCCAACGAAAGGTTGCGTCAAGTTGCGCGTTAAAAAGCGCGCGACGTGAGTCAGTGATAATGGCGCGTTCACAGCAAAGCTAAAGATGAATCTGTCGAGCTAAGATGCGCTAAAAGCCTAAAACGGGTGGTTTTATTTTCCACGGTAAAAGCTAAGATACGTAATGATTTGAATGCAAGCAAAGATAATAATTTTATGTTTTCGCGCCCGCTTCGCTGTGAACGCGCCCTAAGGCATGCGGGAATCGCGTTCAAGTGCCCTTTGCTAATGAGATCGTTTCTCTCGGTCGTGCCGGAAGGCTTCCACCTGGTGCACCACGCGTCCGGCGGCCACGGAATGCACGCGTCCGCCTTCGACAAGGACGGCAAGAAGAAGCACACGAGGCCCACCTTCTCCGGCCAGCAGATCTTCGCCCTGGAGAAGACCTTCGAGCAGACCAAGTACTTGGCCGGGCCGGAGCGGGCCAAGCTCGCCTACGCCCTCGGCATGTCCGAGAGCCAAGTCAAGGCAAGTCACACGCTAGGCTAGTAGCACCGACATCAATCAGATGGCGGGACCACTGGGCGCTTGTAGAACACAATGGAACGTTTGCGTTTAAACCTAACCCCGTCAACTTCTAGCTTTTGGGCCTATTTCTGCGTCGCACGTCTGTTCACGGGAACAGACAGACGGACAAGCGAGCAGAAACGCAGGCGAGGCAAACAAAAGGACAAAAAGCATCTTTAGTTAGGATCCTGCCCTGCGCATTAGACCTTCTGTAAACATGGTCGTTATTCGCAGACAAAATGGAAGCCATTCGTATTCATGGCGAAGGGAAACGAACCTAAGGCCGGACGCATGATGAATAGCAGCGTCGAAATGGTCCTTTCATTGGACGCCCAGCCCCAGCTCGATTCATTTCCTGCGGCCATAATTGATCGGCGGCGTTTATCGCCTTTCATTGATAATGAATTAATGATAAATGGCGCCGCTAAGCGGACCTGGGTCCCAATCCGTGTTTGCAACTTGCAATCGTGGCTTGCTCATGAAAGCACGTATTAAAACGGTGGGCGGAACAACTCATTTGCATAATATTACACTTAGGCCCCCTGCTTATTAGCCTGGCCGATGTGGGCCTAAACAAGCCGAATTTCGGTAGGCTTGCACATTCCTACAATTTTGCTCTTACAATAGGCAAAACGAAAATGGCGGAGCCTTCGGTACTCAGGCCCCAAGTAGTTGCCACACACGATACATTGAACACCCAGAGATGCAGATGGCTGAAATGCAGATATGAAAGGGCCGCAAAGGACGGAATTCCAAAGACACACTTTTCCGGACTGAAGGATCCAGAAAGTTGGCCTAGGCTATTTCTAAACTTGCGGGTATAAAGCGCTTCTCCAGAGTGACTCGAGCCTTGCTCACTCGTGTTAACCTATGGGTGAGCACCGCTCGAGTCACTCTGGAGAATCGCCCGATACCCGCTAGTCATACCAGCCTAGATCTCACAAGGGCCAAAGGAAAGACACAAACAATGACGTCATTAGATCGGGAGATGCTCCATTTTTAAAAGTCCACAATTTCAAAAGCCATTATTCAAAGCCCCATTATGAATTGTCAGAAGTAGGCTCACAGAATTCTCACGGTGCTACGGTGGCTCGCATGGCCTGGTGCTAATCACGCAATCGGCCTTGTAACTCAGCGTCTGAAATCTTTTGCGAAAAAGAAAATGGGAGCCGAATAAGGAAAGATAAGAAAGCAAGATGGCTGCTGCTCCACGGATCGTGCAAGAATGCATGGCTTGGAGATTTATTTCTGAGCGTTTAAAAAGAAAAGTAAACTAGGCTCAATAAAAGCAGCGGAATTGAATTATATTTCGCCCAAGCTATAGTACGCTTTCAGAGCATGTTAACCTGCTTGACCCCGATTGTTGCGACCCTGGTGACGAGGGTGGGGCAATTAAAGAAGACCTAATAGGTCCATTATCAGTTATGAAAGTGATGTCCGAGCGAGAATAGCACGTGACGTGACATGACAGCCCGATGACGTCAACATAGTTCTGCAAGAGCCTTTACACTGTGGGTCCATAAGGCGCGTTCACAGTAAAGCAAAAACTAGAATAGCGGCATAAAGTTTGCATCTTTGCTCGTGAATTGACTGTGAAGGCGTAAAAGAAAAGCAGCCGAGACAAGAAATTCATGTTTTAGCTCTGACTGAACTGTCAACGACAGTCCTGCCGTTAACATGCAAATTTGGCAAAGTGGACCCGCGGGGATAAGACGACTGTTTGCTCAAACAGTTGTAGCGGGCCTAATCGGACAGACAGACGAGGGCAAAACAAAAGATTCATTTTCGACGAAACGAGACTACGCTGCTTTTTAATGCGCCTTCGGAGACCATCATCGTCGGCGTGCATCTGCAATTGCGCCATCTTTAGCGTCTACGAACACAGATTAAATATTCACTGTGGGGAATGGAGGAAGGGGCGGCGGCGGGTGGCAATTGCATGCACGTAGAGTAGGCAACGCATCGCATATTAGCATGGCCAGATACAGGGTGAGGCCCGATCAAAACGGGAAAAACTCTGGAACTTCCGCGGTAGGATCTGGTATATTTTGTTCAATAAATTCCAACTTTTCCGGAAATATATCCGAACTTACATTGCAAGTTGAGCTGAAATGAATTGCAAGTGCATTCCTCGATGCACTCAACTAGAGCCAACAGGAGTCTCCAGACTGTAGGCCTACGTGTAGATGAGATGCAAGTAGAGCCAAGCGAGCTAGCCTGGGCTGACGTTCGGGTCCATATCTCGATGGGGCCGTTTAGAAAGAGCCCCAGCCGAGCTGGCCTCCTGGTCGATAGCAAATGCTTCATCGATTAAGGAGGACAGGCAGGCAGACTGCGAGAGATAAAGACAATAAAGACACGGAGGCGGCTTAAAGCTCATTAATTCGGCTGCCAGCGCCGCTCCATTGTGTTTGCAAATTACACGCTCATTATTCGCGAGCAGCAGTAGGCCTATGCAAAAGAGCGCCCCGCCGCCCCCACATTAATCACATCGTCAAGGCAACAAAACAACGCTCTAATAAAGGCGTAATAAAAGCGAGTGAATGAGCCAGATTGACTGCGGGTTAAACTTCTTCTTCACATCATCACAACGGAATTTAAAACGGAAGTCTGCGGAGCCGACCAGCACTTCCGGTCAGCAAAGCAATGTTTGCATCATCGCCATTTAAGTTTCTCTTCACACTATGGACGCATGTCCATGTGCATGCAAGGCACCTTAGAAAACGCTACTGGATTGCAATCGGTTGCACTGCCATAACCCTGATAAGATTTCATCAAGTTTGATCGTGTGTGTTTTGACCAAAAATATTTCACTAACTGGCCATGTAAATGCGCGTTTGGCCAATTGCAGTTGGGTTAGGTTAGGTTAGGTTGAAGATGAGTTGGACCAACTGTGTTGGTCATACATTGTTCTGGAAGTCAATTGAGACTAGAAATGCAAACTCATTCGCAACGTGGCGCTAGAGTTGAGGCTGCGTGCGTTCAGGCGATCCGTGCCGGGATTTGGCGCTGAGCAACGGAGGATCAACTTTTATGGCAAGCCTTCTGCAACAATGGACAATCCTAAGCGGCCTAGAACTCTTAGTGAAGTCACTCACTCACTGGCGAGTCCAAACTGCATTCTTCTTTGGCAGCTTTTGGGCCATTATACGACGCCAGTGTGACAGACGCAAACACACGGCGCAGAAAGTCACTTGTCGGCATTGAAATGAACACCTGCACTGCTCTCAATGGGCCTGCGATCGCCTCGAGCGGGAAAATAGCGAAACAATTGGGCAGGGTGTGGGTGTGTCCGCCTGGGCAGGGGGCAGGCAGTCCCGCCGGCATAAGTGGACGCAAACAACTGTGAAAGGGCCCCAACGCGCACAGGTGTTCGCCTGAAAGGACCTTCTCTCGCGCTCGTTTCTTTGTTCGCTGGCCTAATGGCTGCTTTTGCTGTCCATCTAGGTGTCGACCTCCTCCTGCGTTCCAAGAAACGCCCGCGGTCGCCGTCCGCACAGAACTGCGCTAACTAGGCTGGCAGCGGGTAAAATGCAGCAGCGAAAGTCACGTGAGACCACGTGCAAAGTGCCCGGGCGGGCGTTTAGGCCGTGTCTCTAGCCACAGACTTGAGCTTGTCTTACTCAAGGCAGCCTTGGAGAATTCCCATTATCCATCGCACGTGCATTGTCCAGATTGAGAATGCACGCGCGGTCGATAATGGAATGGAACGGAAATACTGACGTGCGAAAACGATGTCTTGAGTAACTTAGTAAGACGAGCTCAAGTCCGCGCTTAGTTGCTTTGAACAGGCACGAACAGCGTGCGAAAGAATTGCGCCTGATGCGAACGGACAAAGCGATGTCCCATGTCCTTCTGCTTGGACAGTCGTCCCCCAGTTCGATTAAGCCTGTTGATCTCGATTAATCGATTCCCTCGTGTTGCCTAGGTGTGGTTCCAGAACAGAAGGACCAAGTGGCGCAAGCGGCACGCGGCCGAGATGGCGACGGCCAAGAAGAAGCAGGAAGAGGCCGAGCAGTTCCAGGACGAAATGCAATCGGACCGCGACGAGGAAGACGACGACGAGGACGACGACTTCGAGAGCGACGGCGTCGCCGCGCACAAGCGGTCTTCGCAGCAGCAGCAGCAGCAGATGCACCATCAGCAGAACCGCGCCCTTGTGCGTCGTGCCGACGTCTCGTTGGTGATGATGCAACAGCAGCAGCAGCAGCAGCAGCAGCAGCAGCAACAACCGCACAATCACCACCACCATCTAGTCATGCGAAGCAAGGAGGACCACTCGTCCAACGACAGCAAATCCTCCTAGGCGAGGCTTATTCGCGCCTTCCCCGTTAGTGTTCGCTGTATTTTGTGTACTCTCAAGGCCGTGGACAACCACCCAAGATATTCGGCTTCAATTGTGACAAACTGTGCGAAATGGACCTGTTCGGACTATAGATGCAGCAAACCAGTGAAGGCCATGAACTTGCGGCTGCCATTGACCGATGTTGGACTAATGCTGTCAGCCATAGCGACCGCATATGCACTTGTACATTCGCTTGTATCGATATTTTAGAAGGGAAGACTTTGACAGTAGGCTAGATATTGAGCGTCTCACCCTGTAGATCCATAGCTGTAATTCACATTAGGACAAACGTCGAGTGCTAAATCGGATTAGGCATAACACAGTAGGCCTATTTATAAACCCTGTACATTGTAATGAGTGCATCCATTAGGCTTGTGTACATAACGAAATGCGAAATAGCCGTGAATGGTGAGGCGAGCAAACGCATTCAAGAGTGATTGTTGTCCGATTTGTCATCGAATGCGATTGGGCCATAAATAAAGCTAAAGCAGACGACAGGATGTATTGTTTTGTGCAACTGACGCGCATTGGTGACACTGGTGAGTATCCGACCGATGGATTCGGTGGGGCGCCAGGTCTAATGAAGCAGCCCCACTTGAGATCGACCTAAAGAGTGAGGACGCCCTTAGGCAGAATATACATGTACGATGTCCATTGTCATCACCCGCCCCCAATTCCTCAGCCATCCTCGATGCATGCGAACATGAAACGCACATAAAAATGATGAGATTGTAGGCAACAAGAAAATGACCCTCCGCCCTCGTTTAATGGCGCAGAATTTCATCGCATCCTGTTCACATCATGTGATCTCGCGATTGGCGCGTCGGCCATTCGCTCGCTCTGCTGCGACGGCGCCATCGCCAGCTCAACTTGGAACTGAAACTCGGGACTGACTTTCACTAGGCAATCTTTTATCACCTTTTGCTTGTCAAACCAGTTGGGCACGCGATGAAAGGGTTTGGTTGGGGGGCGCGATAAAAACTGCACAATGCGAATCAGTCTTGACCGTGAGGCTGCGACGGACACCCAAGTTTCCCTTCTTTATTCCTGCAAACAGTGGGCTAAGCACAAAGTAGTAGCGTGACTCACGAGTCAGCTTGTGAGACACTGGTGCATGAGGAAATACTATATTCAAGCCTACAGAGCGTATATACAGTGTATTCAAGTTTGCTCCAAAACGTACCTCAAACTGGCAGCGTATATTTTACGCGCTCAGCGTAAAAGCCAAGATGTAAGAAATGAAGGCTTTTAATGGAGGCTAAAATAGGCAAGATAAACTATTTCACGCCGTGAGCCTAGCCGATCAGTCGTAGCACGATCGTTTCATTACGTGTACACGAAACGGGCGGAGGCCTACGTAAGCTTACGCTTGACTGAAAGCGGAAACGGAAACTGCAAATGAAACTGCTTTGCGCGTGCGCAGATGAGGATTCGGAGTCGACAACCCCCTGTTGGCAAGAGCGTACGTTTACACCAGGCTAATAGTTGTACAATAAACATTTCAATTTAACTGGTGTGTTTTATTGCGCATTAACGCCTAACTAATGCGAGAGAGTGAAAGTGAGTCGTAGTCGCATGTCGGACGCGTAAACAAGGCGGAGAGAAAAGAAAAGAAAAAGGGCGTAAACGCACACGACGTTTATGACGCCATTAGGCTCGCGTGCAGAGGAAAACCGGAAATGAGGAAGTGGCTTCGGGAGGCCGGTTGACCTCCACAAGTGACCCCGCTTCTCAACATTATAAGAACAATGATCGTCGTGCACTCTACAACACAGGTGCCGCAAAGTGTGCTCTATGGAATGGCGACCACCCACGTGCAGCTTGGGCCAGCAACACGTATGCTTGCAAAGCAAAGGTCGGGCCCCACTGCTCCGATACGATATGACAATGCAATCCTACGGATCGCATGACGTCATTCCGACAATCCGATAAATGGGGTGCCATGACAACGAACGGATTGGCGTATCGTATCGGGGCAATGGGGCCCGACCTTTACCCACTCATTGCGCAATTTAAATTCTAAATTGTTCCAAATCTCTTCTCATGTAGCTCGTGTTTTAACACGTGCAACAAATTGAATGTTTAAACGTCTTCTATTTGATGACCGCACGTGCGACATTTAGACTCAAGATTTGAATGCAATTCTCTTTCTTGCACGTGATTTCGGGGTGCACGTGATGCCACGGGAGAGACAAACAGGAAGACGCTAACGGCGCAAGCCAACTGGAGGACCTTGAAAGGAGCGAAAATGGCACAAATAAACAGAAGTCAAAAGAAACATAAAAACAACGCCGTCGTCGCCACCTTAAAACAACATAAACGATAAAAGGTCACAAATGAGCCGCCATATCTGGCGAGGCTATTTGTGGTCATTCGAAGCGGACGCGTGAGAAAATGTAACGTCTGACCAACACCAGCTGAGTCTACATTTCCGCAGACTGTAAATCCGCCGCCACTCTGGACACTCGGCAAGCTAGGCCTGCACTGGCACACCCCCGCGCATCAATAAAAAGGCGAATGGCCACCGTCGCCGTGGACGTGAGCAGGGTTTTAATGGCCAGGCCGAATGGACATTTAATTCAGCCGCCCTCCGCCTCGCATCATCTCCACGGCGCTAAAACTGCAATCACGCCGCGCACTCACTGAGCACAGTGAGACCAAAAGGAAAAATAATTGTCCGAGCGAGCCAACGACTGGGCCTAAGTTTCTGTTCTATTTCTTTACTGAGCTGCAAAGGACTACTGGCCACCTAGGAGCCTAGGTTTAGACATGTTAGACATTAGAGAGCCTCTAAGGAGACAGAGTGCCCACTGTGGCGCCCATTCTCTCTGCTTAGAATGTAAATCGGCCGTCAGTGATTGCCAGGCTTCAAGGGGCATTGCGTAAGTGCCAGAGACTATAGAATATAATATACTCATCACGTGAACATTTTGACGTCATTGTCGGCAAAATGGCGGCCCACAGTGTTCTTATGCTTTCATTCTCTGGCCAAGACGTCTTTGCCAGTTTGCCTGATTCAACAATTTCAACTGACTGTTTTCTTGTTTC
>JAQIYI010000419.1:0-19492 GCA_034700265.1 Polyzonium germanicum | reverse complement strand
GCAAATTATCTTGAGAAAAATAACAATTTAAAGAGAATTCAGGTAAGGACCGTAAGGCCTAGTCCTAAAAGACGCCCTAGATGGATGAAAGCTATAAATAGATACCAGAAGAGGAAGAAGAGGAGCCTAGATTGTGGGCCTAGAGAAATGTAGGCCAAAAACGGTAAAACTGAAAGTAAATGGGGCCATGACCCATTTGCTGAGCCCTTTGCCTCAAAAGGGCTTCACAAAGCCAAACCTTAACCTCTCTGGCTCTCCGAAACCTTGCAGCCAGGCCTGAAACTAAATTTCATCTAAAACTGAATCAGGCACTCAGTTTAATAATTTTTATGGTGAACCGGAGATTGGGGGTAGCCTAAGTTATAACTACCGGTAAGATTTCCCTTTCAAACGAGTACGACAAACAGAGAACAACTTTCTTTTTATTATCTTGTGGATGAGGATGATGATGTTGATCAGGTGTGCAGAAAAAACAAAGAAAAAAAGGCCTAAATTGAAAAAAAAAACCGTCTTTAGGCCTGTTTTGAAATGAGGTGCGCGGTAATAAGCACAGAAATTGACATTAAGCCTAGTAGCTAGTATTTGGTCCAATAAGAAAACTGGTAATTACGCGGGTAGCACAATATACGAGCCGTATATACGCACCCGTGTCTCATCGATTACTTTAGTATTGTCGGGTGACAATTAGCGATTTGCAAATAAGAAAGTTCATAAAAATAATGCCTAAACTGAAATGTAGCCCAACTGCCTAATTAATGAAGTTACCGTATCGGTATATTAAAAAATCAAAATGAAAAAAAAAAGCTTCGCCCTAATTAAATTTTTTTTTTTTTTAAATCTTGATGTTGAAAAGAAATCAATTGAATTTAACGATTTTCTACAATTTTTTTGTTTAATTTCACGATTTTTTTGGCTAAAAATTCTGGTTTATAGGATTTCCTATTTGATAAATCCTTTTTCCAGCGTCGGAAATTATTATGATGACATACCAATAGAATAGTCTCTAATTAGAAGTCACTTTAGTTAATTTAACTTACTTTAATTATAAGTTAATTGGAACAGATTAGCATTTTTTTAACTGCGTAGGCCTACATAGCCATGTAAATGCTCCGTTGTTGAACACGTTACTTTTGATCGTTTTGAAGGTGTTGAACTTTACCACGCTCGTAAAACCTCAGAAGAATAAGAATTGATGACTAACTAATGACATAATATGCTTAAAAGTCGAAGGTGAATTTCCTGGTCACGAAAAACAACACATTTTCCGTAATTAATTGTTTTTAAGGCTTACAGCGCTTTTGAGATAAGCCGGAGGATTAAATACGAAGAAAAAACATTCATCGAAACTGAAATTATAAACGCCTTCGTAGATCTAACAGAAAATAGGTTAAAAAACTGGTTACAAAAAAACAAAAAAAGTTGTTTACAAACAGAATTTACAAAAGTGAAAATACGGAGATAGGCCTACTTAATTTAAAGGCTCGAAATCATACTCCAGAGTAGTCTTATACATTATTTTTATGCAAATTGTAAACGTACGCTTTACGCGACCAATGCATCTAAGCCTAAAGCCTATTTAGGTGAGTGAACTATATCCGTACATGTAGGGCCTACATATGTGTTTATGAATCCAACCATTCGCTTATCCACCATTGAGACTTTTTATTTTATCATTTTTTATCCGCGCGTGAATGCAAAAAACCTTTGTTTGAACCAGGTTAGTGGTGATTCAATTCATTCAAATAAAGGCCGGATATAAACATTAATATGCCTGAAAAACCATCATCAAAATATTTATTCGGTGTTGAATTCGCACTACTTTTCTACCCAGGGGGTTATATGAAACAGCGGGAAATAAAATGTGATCATTTAGGCCTACATGTATTAATTATTTATTGTCCGAACGAGCGAAACGAGGAATTTTTTTTTTAATCTTTTGTTATTTTTGATATACAATGTAAATTACTGGGTTGGGTGGTGCTAACAACTTGTTCCCGGCTTCTAGTTATCAATGACGTAATTCCGGGCTGGAAGAGTGACAAATTTCCACTGTGGTCAAGTAAATTCTGCATGACGTCACACGACCAAAAAATTAAAACCGAAATTAGGCGGAAACCTATTTATTCCGTGTCTGTTGGTCCGCAAGAATGCGACGAACAACCGTAGGCCTACAGCACTTCCGCTTGTTGTTTTTGTTTTGTTGATTACGCATGAAGCAGTTATGCGGAAGGAAAGTGGTTGCGTTTTTAGAGGGAAATCATCAGATATATTATTGGGCATAAAAAAACAAGAAAAAAGAAGAAAAAAATCAGACCTTTGCCTACGCTACCGGTATCTAATAAGCGATTTGTCAAACTGTGTCAGCAAAAGACGATACATCATTTTTTTTTAATAAGTGGGCTCACAAAATACCAGCTTTAAACTGGTATGTGCCACTGTCACACTTTCATAGTCAGACGCTGACAAGACACTTCAAATTTAGCGTGACGTCTTATCGATGACCCTAACACACATGCCTACCGGTAATTGGAGGCAGGTGAATCACTAATGACTTGGGCAGCTGCTGTCTCGACCTGGAAAAAATCCCAAGACAGGCTGAGAATACGTCATTTTTCCATTCAGAGAGAATGGAGAAATTGCGTCATTCCTGTCTTGGGATTTTTTTCAAGTCGAGATAACTTAAGTCATTACATGTAGTGATTGCAGCCTTAGTAGTAGGCCTATTGCGTAAATCCATTCGAGTTAAATTTGAATATCAATTACAATTTGTAACCTGTAATTACAAGTTATAAAATATACAAATTGATATTAAAATCCCAATTTAACTAGTGCTTTGAAGAAACGAACCTGCCATTTGAGCCTGACATTAATCCTCGTTCGCTTCGCTCGCACGGACAATTATTGCGGCCTATATGCAGAAGAAATTGTAGTGTGTACACGTACCGGTAGGCCTATACAATGTATAAGCTTAATAATAGAGAACGAATTTATAATAACTAGGCGCACAATCAAATGAATTTGAATGACATCGAATTAGTTCAAATGTGATCCTTACGTCAGGCGGCTTGAGATTGACTTGAGAAGCCGTGAAGGTGTTGATCGCGTCGATCGTCACGTCAGAATCAAGTCCATGACGTGCAATTAGACGTCGAGAGATGAATTCCAGTATTTTCAGACCTGTAGAAAAAAAAGATTTCGATTTAGATCAACAAGAGACTATAAGAGAAAATTTCGGCGCGCAATTTTTGCCTCATCCTATTAGGCCTACATATAATAAGGCTACCGTCTACTCGAGAAGTCGAAACTCAATCATGCGCGCATAAACTGCATACCGGTATGCTGTACAGTAGGGCAGACCTACATGCATGAGTCGTATACAAATATATAGCCTATGTAATTATAATTATAGCCTATCATCGTTATTATTAGCTAGGCCTAGATTATTATCATCTTTTATTTTCATTTTTTGTTTTTAGTTTCTCGCAATTCACTGCTGGCCGCTTTCTCGCCCCCGCGCACGGTTGCGGATTAGGCCTAGGCCTGCAATTATTATTAAATAGACGTACGCAACGATGATTTCCAAATAGGAAGGGCTTAAATTCCTCGCTAATGTACACAGGCCTATAAATCAGTGGAAAATAAATCTGAGAAATTAACTAATCAGTACGTTAGCGAAACTGATTGCCTGGGTGGCGCCAGAAATGCACGATAAAGCGCGCATGCCGCATGGCAACTTGCACTTAGCCATGGCCATTGGCCACCCATGTGTTAGGTAATGTAGGCCTACTGCGGTAAATACTCATAGGGGGCACTCGCCCGGCTTCGCTGCAAATAGACCTACATTGTAGGATTGTAGATTGATGCAAAACAATTCACCACTTGAAAAACCGATCGTACGGAAAAAAGTAATTTTACGCCGATTTCTCAAAACATAAAAATTTTCTTTAAAAACTCAGGAAATTTGAAGAAATGCTCTACGCCCTTAGCTGCCAAGTGAAAGCCTTTAGGAAGAACCTCCCAAACACGCAGGAATAATGAGCAAGATCATAGATTGATGCAAAAAATGTCCCACTTGAAAAACTGATTGTAGGCCTACGGAAAAATGAATTTTAGAGCAATAAAAATGTAGGCCCACTAAAAAGATCTCGGGAAAATTGAAGCAATGCTTTTCGCCTGGATCAAGGCTGCAGCCCTCGTGGCTAGTGCCGGTACCGACGAAGGCTACTGTGCTTGATGTAATAGCTTAGCTTTGACGTTGGCCTAAATGTTTGTTTGGGCATTTTGGATGTAAAAGACAGAAAGCCTACGTGATCTGATGAACGTGATCTGAAGCACGAATTACTTGGGCTTACACCAAAACATGCCACTAATTTGTAGGTCTAAATAATAAAATTATCTTCCATGAAAATCAAATTTAGTCTATCTAAACATAAATAATAGGCCTAAATATGTCTCTGCACAAATATAATTAAAAATGAAGTGTAAAAGATGTAAAGATATGCAGTTTAAAAGAGTAAAATACTAAAATTACCACCGTTGGCATAGGGCACTGAAGAACTTGCCTCCATGATGACGCGCGACACGCCCATTTTTTTCGGGAAACCAAGATGGCGTAAAATGGCGCTACCTTATATTCTATATACCTTGATTTTGAGGGGGTAATCCTCAGAAAGTCAGAATGCGTCATGTTGCACCGCGCAGCATCACTTGAAAATTAATCCTGCCTAAATTAGGCCTAAATGACACATTACATCTAGGCCTAGGCAGACATGCAGCTTAGGCTTATTTTAAACGAGTTTTAAACATCATTGCATCTATTCACTCTCAAACGGACACCCTATGATTCAGCGCTCCAACCAAGCAGCCGGCCTAATCAGGCTCGCGTTATAAGCCTTTAGGCCTAACCAGTAGGAATTTAGGCCTAGTTCTAGGCCTACAATCGACATGAACCAGCCTGATCAGCATGCAAGAGCAATGAATTCATGCAGAATATTTGAAAATATTACGACTTACAGCAGACGTTGACGATGCCGGAGACGGTTGTCGGACGAGGGCGGCCGGTCGTTGAAGGAATTCCGGTATTTCCGGATCGAGAGTGAGACGATGAGGAGCGGCGAGTGACGTCAGCGCGCACTGATCCCGGTGACGATTGAAGGGCGAGCGTCGATCACATTCTCCCGGCGATCTTTGTTCCCTGGTGACCATGGCGACGACGTTCGCGCTCCTCCGCGAAACACGGTGGACTCGTCCGCACCGACGCCGGACGCAACCACGCCGGACGCAAATACGGCGAGGATAGCATAATCGATAAACGCGTTTTTCAAAGAGCAAAATTCAAATTTTAATTCAAAGACGGCCGTTAGATGACGCTCGCTCATGTTGTAGAGTGGCGTAGAGTGACGTCACAGTTGCTCTCCGCCATTTTGGTACCAACAGAAATGGCGCCAATACACAACTAAATTGGAATAATAAATTATTACAGCTGAATTGAAAGACACAAAAAACAGAATAAAGTGAATATATTCGACATGTCTATTGGTTTAGTACAGGTGACAATTTGTCGAAGAATTTGCTCATGGTGTGCACAGATATTTGGTCTTTTAGCGAGTCAGCCAAATGACAACTACAACTATACAGGATCAAAATGGCGGACCGGGCGTACACTTCCGGTCTTTGCCTCGACTTTGTCTACAATCCCTCTTCAATTTAAAAAACTCAGCTTGAAGCGTCGCAGGTTCGACTCCTTCATGACCACCACGCCTTTATCTAGTTTGATTTCTTCCGAATATTTTTTTCAGCACATAAATTATATTTTATCGGAAAATATCTACAAAATTTGCATAAATAATGCAGAAAAACGGATATTTCGATTTAATTTTGCAGATAAAACTGATAAATCAAAAACCGGAAGTGCGCTACGACGCGTAGAAGAATCTGAAGAAACGCCTCGTCGTTGCGCAATTCCGAAGAAATTCCCGGAAATTGAACTGCGATTCATTCATTCGGAATTCCTGAATCGTTGCTTCTGTAATGGCGTCGCAAAATTCGCAAATGTAAGTAAACCTGTCGCCGGAACGGGCGGACTGACAAGAGGGTATATTTCAGCAGAGATTTCCATTTATGGTTTCTGCATTTATAGTTGCTTAGGCCTTCATATGTCTTGGCTCCGGAATCATTTCCAGAAAATTTGAAACAAATTGGAAATAACTCAGAGCGATGTTGGGAAAATTGAGGTACCGGTATTAAATTAGATTTTATTTACAATTAATTCAAATCAGACTGAATTACCGGTATATCATTTTCTTACATTTTTCCATATTCTGAAATTTTACTAATTTTGAATGTGACCCACTTATGTAGGCCTATTGATTGTGACATGAGCTAGGGTATTCAAATATGGAGAAAGAGGGGCCCTGCATAAGGTGGGGCATTTGCCCCACCCACTTCCATCCAGATCGACTTTTCGCTATTTTGATATCAAAGCAAATGTCGTCATTACGCCTACGTACGCAGTTACCTAAGCTGGTACGCACCTTAAAGATTTAAAGGGGCACTCCAGTTATATTTCAAAAAATTTGATATTAAAACTCAAATTTTTAACCAATTACGAGTTTGAATTTGCCTAGATTTCGAAACGATGTAATTCGACATCGATGTTTTCAGGCGAAAAGAATTCAAATGTTTTTTAACTCAATGAATAAACGCAAGCAAAAAATATATTTATGTCACATGCATCTAGGATTCGTCCCCACGGCTCCTCTGGAAAGTTGAAAAAAAGATTGGCGCCAATTCATTGAAATAAAGTGTGATAACTATTTTAAATACTGGTAGTCAAACTAATTAATAAAACTAAAATAAAAAAGCGTCAAACTAAATTCGAACTCCCCTTTAAAGAACATTGAAATTGTTACAGTACGACGCTACCGTGTCCAACTAAGCAAAACCAAGTTATAAACTTATGAGAATAGGCCTAACTTGAACGTGACTTGACTGTAACTTCAAAGAATTACATTGGTATTAAGACAGTCTCAAGTCGCTACCAAGTTTTCCTTATCTTATAACACTTAATTACTGTGTACATGTATACTGTACATTGTACAGTATAAGTCATAATCAATTAACCATGCATACTTGCATAGGAACATACCAACTAAAAACAAAAACCGTATCACTAAGCACAGACTTTAGCTTGTCTTACTCAAGTCAGCCTTTTGCAAGTGAGAATTTCCATTATCGATCGCACGTGCATTCTCAAGATAGGACGTTCAATTTCGAGAATGCACGTGCGATCGATAATGAAAATCCTAACTAGCAAAAGGCTGACTTGAGTAAGACAAGCTCAAGTTTGTGGTTAGTGATACGGGCCTAATTGGGCTGTGGCCTCCTCTTAGATTTAGAGAGGACGCGATAATTGGCCACAGAAACGAAAGGAAACTGGAAATGGTCGACTTACGTCACATGACCGTCGGCGACTTGAGAGATTTTCGAGACGAGTCGAAGCGGCTGGGCAGCTTCGCCAACTGGCCGCGGAGCGCCGGCGCTCAACCGGCCGCTTTATCGCGAGCCGGCTTCTTCTACACGGGCGAGCGGCAGAGGGCAGCCTGCGCCTTCTGCCAAGTGGTCATCGAGGACTGGTCGTTCGCCGACCAAGCCATCTCCAAGCACCGCGAGCGCAGTCCCAACTGCCCGTTCGTTCTGCGCGCCTACGACGCCACGGACGGACAGCGACCTTCGACGACGGCCGGCGCAGGATCGTCGCCATCGTGCGTCCTGTGGGAGTCGGAGCGGCGCAAGACGTTCGAGGGATGGCCCGTGGCCTTCGTCTCGCCCGAGGACCTGGCTCGAGCCGGCTTCGTCTACCTGAAGCACGCCGACCGCGTCCAGTGCGTCTTCTGCAACGGCGTCGTCGGCGCCTGGGAGGAGGGCGACGTCCCGCTCATCGAACACCAGCGCCACTTCAAGAATTGCCCGTTCGTGCTGCGGCGCGCCGACGTTGGCAACGTGTCCATCGAGGACGAATACCGAGGTCACCGAGCGCCGCCGCCGCCTCCGCCGCTCCTCTACTCGGCTGCTTCGAGTGACTCGACCACTCGAGGCCACGACGTCACCGGCCGTCGGGCGATGGTGCCGGGCTTCCGACCGGAGCGAAACGGAGCGTCGATGGCCGTCACTCGAATGAAAACCGCTTTGACGAACGGCGAGCTCAACATTCTGCCGCATTCGCCGGCCAAGAATCCCAACTACAAGAACAAGGAGGTGCGCCTGACGACTTTCGCCGATTGGCCCGCGTGCGTTCAGCAGGAGCCAGAAGCGCTCGCTGAAGCTGGATTCTTCTACACTGGTGATTAGAAAAGCAATAATAAATTACAGGATTGATCTAAAGCTGGAAACTTGAGCTTATGATTGTAACCATGGAATCACTAATGACTTTTAGAGGTAGCGGCCTCGACTTGAACAAAATCCCAAGACAGGCTGAGAGTGCGTCATTTATCCATTCGGCGAGAATGGAGAAATCCAGACGTCATCAGAGCCTGTCTTGGGATATTTTTCAAGTCACGACAGCTATAAGTCACTAGTCATTACGTAGTGATTCAGACTTAGGGATAACAAACTTAGGCCCATGTCACTAGCCACAAACTCGTGCTTGACTTACTCAAGTCAGCATTTTGTACTTGACAATTTCCACGTCGCGTGCTAAAGCAATCCATGTGCAATAATCGATAAAATAAATACAAAATGGAATTCTCACGTGCAAGACGCTGACTCGAGTAAGATAAGCTCGAGCTTGTACCCTTTAGCACTAAATAATTCTAATCTACTTAACTTCGAGGCTGACTTTTAGAAAAAAAATTGAGCCCTTACATGAAAATTATCTAATTTTTTTGCAGGAATGAGCGACCACGTCAAGTGCTTCCACTGCAACGGTGGGCTGAGGAACTGGGAACCAAAGGACATACCGTGGGAGGAGCACGCTCGCTGGTTCCCAAATTGCGAATACATCTCACTCAACAAGGGCAAGGAATTCATAGAGACGGCTAATCTGAACAGGCCACCGACATTGAACCCGGCTGCTGCTGCTGCTGCTTCCGTCGTTGTGGTGAGCAAACCATGAGCGTCCATCAAATGAAATTAGAAACAAAAATATATTTAAGACATTGTGTTTTTTTTTTCAGAATGGGACGTCTGCGAACCAAGCAAACCTCGAAGTGAGCGAGGCTGAAATCGATGAGCTGATGCGCTCCGAAGTTGCCAGACAGGCGTTGGACCTCAACCTCGAAGCGCACCAGATAAGAAACGCAATGCGACGCCGCATGACTCACGCTGGATATCCGTTTGTCGACGCTCAGTCGCTCGCCAACGCCGTCCTCGACTTGGAGAAGGCGCAGCAATGTCAAGGCCCGCACGCGCAAGGAGCGCCTGGCGTCCGCCGTTCCGTCTCGCTGGTAGAGCTGCCGGCCACGGGAAGCAAAAACTCAACAAGCAACATCACCGCTTCCAGAAGCGGTAGTTCTACAATCATTTTGAACGTTTGCCAACTAAAACGGAATTTTGCAAATTAAAACGTAATTAAGCATAATCAATAATACTTATCCTCTCGAATGCTTTAATCAGGCACAGTGGGTAAGAGGTCAGCCAACGAGATGGACGTGGACCCAAAGCAGTGCAAGATCTGCTGGGACAAGGAGGTGTGCGTCGTGTTCCTTCCCTGCGGCCACTTGGTGTCGTGCGCCGAGTGCTCGTCAGCTCTCAAGGACTGTCCCATCTGTCGTCAGGAGATCAAGGGCACAGTTCGGACGTACTGGACGTGAAAACAACCACCAATCAAAGAGTAAACACAATAAAACGTGTTCATTTTTGCATCTGTCGAGTCGCTTCCTTGCCGCAAGGTTTTTCGCGCGAAAATTCGCGTTCCTAACGTTAGTCGCCCTGTGTATAAATTCGCACTTGGTAGCTTGAACGCAAATTTTCGTGCGACGCGGAAGCTGGAAAAAAAAACATGCTTTAGTCTTTACTCTGCTGAACTGTAATTTTGCTTGGCTTTACTTGAAATATACAGCGTGTTAACAACTAACATAGGCTAC
The DNA here is from genome assembly GCA_034700265.1 of Polyzonium germanicum. Lineage (NCBI taxonomy): Eukaryota > Metazoa > Arthropoda > Diplopoda > Polyzoniida > Polyzoniidae > Polyzonium > Polyzonium germanicum. The sequence continues at coordinate 9,410 of JAQIYI010000419.1, read as the reverse complement.
AGCTTTTATTTTATTTTTTAAAAAAAAACAAAAGTAAAGGGCTAAAGGTTGATGGCATAGTTAGTACTTTTTAAATTCGAGATATGGGCAGAGGAAATAAGCGAGGTCAGGCTTGAATTCCTTCAGAATTCGCGTTGGTGCCCAATGCTGGCAGCACCTGAACCTGGATCGCCTTTGTCTGGTTGAAAACCTGACCTTGCATGAAGGGCTCTAGCCGTGGACATTGCGCGGCGAGACCCGACGACGATCCAACGGTAGACGAAGCCTGCACTCCTGAAGTCGCTGCGTCTGACTTCTTGGGGCTATCTAAAATAGAAATAAAATAAATTAAAATACAAATACGCATGTTCAGATTACACGAACTTCCATAATGTAAATTCTGAGCTCCATGTTGAAATTGTTTACATGTGGGTCAAAATTGGTGCCTCAAAGTTTTATTCTAAATTTGGTTTGAATTATTTGTCCACTAGCGGAGATAAATAATCCAGTGGGCAGGGAAGTCGTCGGTCAGATTCAGGGCGGCTTATTGGCCTCGATGTTCTGTGGAGGGACTAAGGGAATGGAGGGACGATGCACATTTCAGGAAGGACGTTGGTTGCATTGAATAGTACTACCCTAGTGTAAAGCAGACTTTTGATCCCTCAAAATTTGAGACCCAAATCATGAAACACTAATTTGCCTTTTGCTGACGTTTTCATGTCGACAGCTGGTAAGTATTTGGAGAGGCGCACGTTGGGCACTGGCAGGAACCCTCTGGTTAAGGGCATGACGTCCAAGGTGACATTGTGCTCGCCGCACTCTGCCATCGAAATGACCCCTTTTGAAAAAAAAAAGAATTATATAGGCCTATAAGTTGATTTTTTTAAATTCATTTGTACTGATCCTTCCGTTTGGAATAATCGAATTAATCATTCGAGATATGATCACTATTAAAAGCTGATAAAAAATATTTAATGAGTTCAATTTGATTTCACAGATGCTCATTATTTTGCAAAGGGAAAAAAAAAACTAAAAATGATCGTGAACTCATCATTGACTACGTTTCTAATCGATTGGAAATTTAACGTAGTAAAATAAAATTCATATTCGAGTGTTCGATTACAATTGGCGTATTTCTTAATTATTTCCATTAAATAAATTTAAATAACTATACTAAACAAGCTGTTTCAATTTCTGAAGCTTGTCTCAAAATAATTTTGGGCAATGCCGAGCTTATCGCTTGAAAAACTTACCAACCACAATAACTAATTGAATGACTTTATAAATAAAACAAATATAACAAACAAAGCTCATGTTGCAGTCAGGATTTGAACCGACAGGGTGACTTCTTGCGCGGACGCGTTACGTGGTAGCAGTTATACCGGAAGTGCTCCGGAAAGTTTGCAAAAAAGGTACCGAATCCAAATATTCTTAGGTACAGTAAATGGGAAATTTATGGACCAATTCGATTCGAATAATGTGATAATTATTTTTTAAAAATGAATTCAATTTTAAAAACGTTAATTAAACTGGAGTTCCCTTTAAAACGCTAATTTAAATTTGAGTCCCCTTTAAAACGTTAATTTAAATTGAGTGCCCCTTTAAAACGTTAATTCAAATGGATTGCCCCTTTAAAACGTTAATTAAAATGGAGTGCCCCTTTAAAACGTTCATTTACACTAGTTTGCCTATAGAAAGTTCATTTAAACTTGAGTCCCCTTTAAAACGTTATTTTAAACAGGATTCCCCTTACTGGGGTTTAAACTGGAGTTTCGCCTTTAAAACATTAATTTAAACTGCAGTCCCGTTTAAATGACAAAAACTAGTTTTAAATGTGAAATTTGAATCAATTTTTAAATCAACTGGCAGTTATAGGCCTATTTATATTTTTCAAACAAGTCTTTATATTTTTAAAATCGATTTGAACAGGGTCCATGTAACATAGAAATAAATCCAAGTTACTTAATTACCAGCCGTCCTGCCGCAGACTGCCCACGCCATTTGATCAGCCAGAACTTCGTACATGAGTGACGGATACGCCGGTAAGGATTTGGTCGCGCAAGCGACGGCAACGTTCATGTGGCAGATGCTGCCCATGCGGCAAAACTTGGAGCCACCGATTGGCTCAACCTCCGAATGAATTGTGTACAGTGTCTTGAAAATAAATACCGGTAAATAAAAGTTCATAAATTGTGGTCAATCCAAGCTTGGGTAAAGAGTAAATTTGAAAAATCAATTAGTTAATAATTTTCACCTTATAGTTAATCAGCTCGAACTGGTGTGTGTACGTGGAATGCGGGACTTGCTCTGGCTTGACCGCCGGTGAAATGGCGGCGGCGGCTATGACGTGTTTTTTTTCCTTGTCGGCCACTGCTGCGTATCTCACCGTGAACGTCAGCTGTAGCGGAGGGCACTGTTGTATTTTGTCGACGGCCAACTCCCACACGTAGCACGCATTCTGATCTTTGTGAACCACCTTTGAAAAAAAAAACAAAATCTTCTACAATGAATTAAAGAGAAAGCGTCAGTAAGTTTTGACTTTTTTAAGTTTTTGGTTTCCTCACTATTTTGAGTAACTTTAGATTTTTTTCCGCGCTCTAAATGTACATTTTCAGCATTTATTTGAGATATCAAATAGCGGACCATCACTTCCGGTAAGTGATATGTGCTTCATCGAGATACAAGACAGATGCGATGCTCAGATCTTAATGGAATAAAACAAATTAAAAAATCAACTTGCTAAATGTTGAGCAATGGGATTCAGTGAGCTCATTGGCGCGTCGTCGAGGTTCCTAGCTTCCAAATGTGGTTCGCACAGTTCGAATGACTCGTTTTGCAAACCCTGCACCATCACTTGAATGAATTTCCTGTCCAATAAAAGCGCGAAATTGAATATCGAACGATACAATACCGTAGAGAATCGTAAAGAAACATACTTTGTGTTTGTCGTGTGCAACTTGTGGTGAGCGTGGAAGGGCATGGCGAAAGCCAATTGGACGGCCTGCTTCTCCATCGACCATGGACTGACGATCGAAACCTTTGGATGGTGAAGAAATTTGAGAGTTCGTTTAGTGAATGAACACGCGTGCTTGCACATAACGTACGCTGTAACATAGCACGATCTACTCTCGCTCGGACATTTTAAATACCTTCCGTTCAAACGAGCTCGAATCCTTCTGCGGCGTCACATCGGCAAGGACCTTCACTCTGCAGCTTACATTCTGGAACGGACCAGAGACGGGCAAAGGACACTCGATGGATTGCATGAATACAGGCGTTTCTTCGCCGTCTCCAACTTGCTCTTCGGTCTACAACAAGCAGATGCAGAAGTAGTTAGTTTGGTTTGGAATATCACTCAACGCTCTTAAGAAGCCGTCTCGACTGAAAAAAACAGGCTGGAGAACGCCATTTGTGTTCACCAACTATATTAGCCTGCTGCCTTGACTCGAGAAAATCCATGGTCAGCTTAACAGGCTCGAGACAAGACTTGGGTATAAAGACCGGTTTTGACCTTCCTTCATTACCGGAAGTTACTAAAGTTGTCTTGACTCGAGACAAGTTCTGAGATTTCCACTAGGGATTCCGGCCCTAAAGCAATGCTTTGCAATTAGTGCTTTGTATGTACCTTGAGCAAAAGTCCTTTGGAAGCTTGCAGTCGTATGGTGGTGTCCGGTTCGATGTGACAGCTGCCAGTGTTCACCGTCAAGAGAAGATCTTGTTCGGCACCAGCCACCAGGTCCTCCTTAGCGCAGCGCATGAGAAACACTCGCGGGCTCTCGGAGACGACTCTGAACGTCGTCTGATCGGGCTCGTCCAATCGCGGCAGCAAGAATTCCAACTGCCCAGCTTTGATGGTCAATTTGCTCAATGCGTAACTACCTGGCTCACCGGCCTGAAATTAATTACATGTACCCGTCAGACATGCAGCGAGACTGAGGCCAGAATCCCTAATGCGGATCTCAGAGGCCTGTTTCGGGTCAAGACCGCTTTAGTATCTTACGGTTATGAATGGGAGATTACCAATCAAAATTAGTAGTCATCTGCAGTTCTGCACGCGCACCTCTCGCGATCTGTATTACGCAATCACGAATTTTGACTGGAATCTCCCTTTATAACCTGAAAGTTGTCTTGACTCAAGACAAGTCTCAGATTTGCATTAGTAATTCCGGCCTAAATGGGAACTACAGTTTGTTTTGAATTTTAGGTGCATTATTTAATTTGTTTTACTAACTTTGAAATTGAATTCCAGGACATTTCTTCCAGGAACAAGCGCGTGATTTTCAAGAACAATGTGCCGCCCGCCGACTTCACTTCCGACGTCGTCGAATTCCGACTGGTGATCATCTTTGATGTGCAGTCCGATCTGACTTTCGTGACTGTCGTGGCGCCTCAGCGCCAAATGGGTGTTGAGACAAATAAGTCCGACAAATTTCTGAAAAGACATTCAATCAAATCAATCTGGGCATTTTTTTTACCAAGTTAACGAACAGGTGTATATTGCACCTGAGATCGGTTAATGTGCTCCTCAAAGTGTAGAGTCGGTGTGGTCCACCTGGTCGTGGCCGCAGACTTTCCGACCGCAGGACGTTCGGCACGCTTTTGTTGCCGGTCCGATGCTGAATCGCCACTTTTCTCCTGATCGGCCACCGGTTCGAGTTGGTTCAACGACAGGCTTACGTAGTCGCACTTGATGTCCTCGACAAATTGGCTGTCGATTTCCACGATGATCACGATGTCCGTATTGGAAATGATGACGTCTGCCTTGGCGACGAGGCGCAGAGACGAGACGGCAAACAGACCTCTAGCCGACATCTTTAATGGAGATCCTAACAATAATATACATCGCGACAATTGAATGACTCGATACCTTTAACGAATGAACTCAAAGATTGGATTACCTTTATCGATTTCTTTGGCAACGGAAAACATGAGCGTCAAGTGCTCTTTGCGGACGGATCCGTCGAGCGCATTGCTGGTAGCAATCTGAGCGCACACGTTAACGCACTTTTGGAGCAGACGCGGTGCACGAGTCAAGGTAGGACAACAAATTATTTATAATATGGTCTATTTGCAGCGCACGAGCTCCTCGAAATCGTACCATTACCAATTCATACTCTAATTTCACTGGCGCAAGCAAAAGGATATTTGTCATGATCCTTAGACATCCGGTAACAACGTACGAGGTCAAGACGATTTTGCGCAGCCAACGCGACCCAACCTTCGTTTGAGCAACTCTCAAGCATGCCAGTCAAGAACGTGGCTGCCTTCACCGGTTCACCCAATTTCCTGTTTAAAAAATAAAACAATCGATGATGCGAACTAGAATTACCATAAAAGGCGAATAAAGACTACTAATAAACTGTAGAATAGGAACTAATCAATTATCAAGTCTCACAAGTAGAAATCGGCCAGATCTCTGCCAATTAGTCGCGCCGACCTCATTCGCTTGATGTGCTTGAACGTACTCATGGCCAACTCGGACAGTTCCTTTTAAAACAAAATCAAATTTTGGCCCAATCTTGAATAGGGATTCATGCTAAGCTCTTCTCCATTTTAAAATTTACGTACCACATAGTGTCGCTGGAACGCATTGTTTGACGAAAGAGCTTCTCGCAACTTGGCCACAGGATTACGATCTGTTGCAACGATTAAATTTGTGCCTTACATGAACAATACAGAATATAGTACATAAATAAATAACAAATAAAAAAATATTAAAATAAAATTTAAATAATAAATAATTAAAATTAAATAAATGAATAAATAAATAAAACGAATAAATAAATAAACAACAAGAATAACTAACAAGTAATTAAATAATTAAAATTAAATGAATAAATAAATAATTATAATTATCTAAATAAATGAATAAAACGAATAAATAAACAAATCAATAAACAAATAAAATAAATAAAACAGTTCTTAGTTAGCGACAGCCCTAGTTAACTTTCAGTTTATTCTTTATATAAATTAAAATTCATCAAAACTTGAATCATGGTCAAAAAAGAAAGAACTTGATAAACAAACCAAATATATAAAACAAATAAAAGTAGATTATATGAAATAAATAAAATAAATTATATAAAAGGAATAAACTAAATAAAATGAATAAAACAAATAACTAAAATAGAAAAATAAAATGGATAACCTTCAGTTGCGTTGGCATCGAGTTCCTCGTCACCCATGCCTGCGCGCAAAAGGACTACAGCATGCAGTTGCTCAGAAGTAGGTGACATAAGTGGCATCAGACCGCATAATAAGCCCAGCTCTTGTAACTAGAATGAAAAGAAAACAAATATTCTAGTCATATTTTTCAAGTAATTTCCACTGCGTTTACATTTTCTGTTTGGAACAAGGAAATGGTTAGGTTTTTATTCTCTCAAGTAAAGAAAGTTACCTTAACTTTGGCGTACGCCCAAAGCGAAGCTGTGTAGAGCGAATAATTCTCCACTTGAGCCGAGTCGTTGAATCTCTCGCACGTGTGTAGGACCTCAAGAGCACTCGTGAATACCCAGCAACAAATGGAACCCGTTGGCATACATACCTAATTTTGTAAATTGTAAAAAGAAATGCATATTATACTTAAGCAGGCATTATAAATGGTTCAAATAAATAGATAAAATTAATAATGTACTTCTAGGATGTGTAATTCGTTGATGCAGTTGTGCAAGAAGGGCAGCGTTCGCTGGGCGACTTCCCATGGTCTGTAGAGAAGCAACAAAAGAGAGCACTGTCGCGAGAACAAGTAATTTCTAAGTTCAAGCAGCGATGCCACGCCGTCGCCGATTCTTCCTCTCGCCACCGTGTCCGCTCTCGCTGTCAGCCGCATTCCACGCCACGAGTCGCAGGACCCAGAAAACTGCCCGAGCCAATTCGGAGTGTCTAACAAACAGAACAATCAGTTAAAAATAATCTAGGTAAACAAATGTAAAATTAATAATTATTTTTTTTAAAATTGAAGAACTGTTAATTAAAATGGAGGAATTAAAAATGAATTCAAATTTAAGAATTAAAAATTAATTAAAATTTAAGAATTAAAATTAATTCAAATTTAAGAATTAAAAATTAATTCAAATTTAAAAATTAAAAATTAATTAAAATAGAATCATTAAATTATTGAACCTCCGGCGTTGGAATTGAGCACGAACTGCGTAAAGAGGGCATCGAGTTCATCGTACTGGACGAGAGCTTCGTCGTAAATGCCAAGCATCTCAAACACGAAGGCCAAATCCTCCTGCGATCACATTAATTTTTTTAAAATTAGGGCTTTCATAAAAGAAAAAATTATTGGCTATCAGAATTTCAAATTGAACCGCACCTGGAGCAAAAAATACTGGCAGAAGGACCATTCGGCTTCCTGTCGCCTCTCCCTTTGGGACCTCATGTGCTCCTCGAATCGACTGAGACGTCGGTTGTAGGCGTACAGCAGTAGCTGACGAACGCGGCCGAGAAAACTCTGCCACGATTCAGCGCCTCTGGCGTCGCTTTTCTGCGGATCAAGCAGCGACATACAGCGCTGACTGTCTTGAGATCGACTGCAAAAATCGCTCTTCATCTTGTCCACGACGGAAGCCCTAAAATTTCACACAGACTTGTCATTATCAGACGGTTTTTGTTCTAATACGCGATCTCCACTAGAAATGTTAACTCCCGTTTTCGAAGTTTTGCATTTTTTAGGTTTTGGTTTTCCAGATCACTTTTTTGAGTAAAGAAATTATTTAGAATAATTTTAAGTTTTTTTTCAGCAGGCAACGAGAACGAAATATTTGTTGGTTTACAATTAATTTACTGAAAATATAATGATTGAAGATTTTAATAAAAACCTGTGCAAAAGTTTGGTTTTGGCGGCTTTCCGATGACTGTCCATCGTTTCCACGCAAATGATGAGCCAGTCGTGGATGTCATGATTGCGTAAGATCGTTAGCCACCGGCTAATGTCGTCCCTCACGTTAGCCTTATATTGGTCCACATCCTGATATAAAAAAAAACAGACATTTTCAACAACTCTTGATTAAAGCAATACGTACGGAGGCAGATGTACTTACGAGACAATCTGTCCAGTACGTGTGGAAGAACGCCTGGTTCAGTAATTTCCAGTCGCCTTCCGTGGGCAGCTCATCCTCAACGAATTTGGTAAAACTGCACTCCACGTAAACCTTCTTCGGAGCTCGACCAAATGACCTGAATGAAATATAACCACGCAAAGCATTAATTGAACATGAGGCGCTAAAGAAAAAGATAGTCCAATTATATAAACTATAATAGCAAATAAAATACACAACTGAAATACACATAGTGCAAATTAAAGAAAACAATCGGCCTAGGTCTAGTTATTTAATTCCTAAGTAGGCCTACGCAATGCGCTTTAATCTTGTGCCAGTTATTCCAGCTATAATCTACACCTTCTCCATTCGACAGACTCGAGGGGCAGACTCTGGCAGATTCCCAAATGAAGAGAATCGAAGAGGGTCCCGTCACCAGCGTCTGAAATATAAAAAAGATCAAAAAACACGTTTTTTAGGGCATAGGCCTACAAATATTTATGAATTGCGCGCTGAAAAGTAGGAAAATCATTTCCTTTTACCAATTTTGTACGTTGTACCGTACGTAGTGTAAAAGTTAGTGTCAAAACGGCATACTTGGGTGAGAGCTTATGGGGGATATGCAGGCTAGCGCCACCCCCTTTTACACACAACAAAATTGGTAAAAGGAAAGTAATTTTCAGTCAACTTCAATCGTAGGCCTACGTGGATATAACCTACCGGTACCTATTTTGTCCGGTAGATTACCACCCGGCCTTTGACACCCTACCTACGAGGGCTCGTGCTATAGGCCAACTATAATTACGGTCTATGCCCGGAATGACTAATGCAAAACTCAGGAGCTGTCTCGAGTCGAGACAGCTTCAGCACCATGTTGTTATGAAGGGAGAATACAATCAAAATTCGTGACTGCGCGCGTCGAGAGGTGTGTTCAGAACTGCTGATGATAACTAATTTTCATGGTATTCTCCCTTCATAAGCGGATCAAGTTACTAAATAAGCTGTCTTGACTCGAGACAGGTCTGACATTTGCATTAGGGCCTAGCTACCGTAACCTACATGTAGTGAGTCCTGTCAAAGTGATCGAGCAGTGAGGCATGAATAAGCAACCCTATGAGCTCATGATCATTAGCCCGTGGGTTATTTTGTTATTTGACTGAGTTGAAAGTTCAGCCAAGTTCAACACCCCCCCCCTCCCCCCTCCCCTTGATTAGGCCATTGAAATAGGCCTACGGCTTACGGGCTTGCTTTCCATATCGACGAGCAGTCCCGTAACGAGAAAATATTGAAATTCATGACTAAAGCACTGTTTTCACCCTGGTTTCACACTAACGACAATTTGCAACGACGGACGACGGACGACAGGACGACGGAAGTTGAGGATGACAA
>JAQIYI010000418.1:0-19493 GCA_034700265.1 Polyzonium germanicum | reverse complement strand
ATTTTCAACAAATCTTGCTTAAATTTCCATTTTAATTTTTTTTATTTAGGTCTATCAATATTCTGGATAATTCTCCATAATTTTGGTCTTTTGCAGCAATGCTGCTATTTTAACTAAAGTTATACGAGCGCGCATAGTTGTGGCGGGACTCGCGGGAGGGATGGGACTATTAGGCTATATTAATTAGAATTTTAAATTAGGCCACATATCAGCCACAACCATTTTTAAATTTTGTTTTGTCAGTTTGATCTTTTTTTAATTTTTCGAAATAAACCCTCAAAGAAAATAGGCTTACTTTTTTTTTATAATTATCGCTTTGTAGATAGGAATATGTTTATAAAAAAAGTGGAAACAAAAAATCGACGCTGCCTAGATTACGATGAAATTGATTATTCACTAATGTTAAGACAATCTGAACTCTACGAAGTGACGTTCTTATCAACGTCAAAAAAAACAGCGAAATCTTTGTGGCACAAACATACATAGGCCCACAATCTAAAACACACCCAAACTAGCCTTGAGGACAATTGAAATGATTTCCAAACTGATGGCACACAAAACGCCAATTAATCTTTAACTTTTTAAAAGTTAAAATGGACGCGTAAAATAGGCTTATATTTTTTTTCTCTCTCCACTGCAGGCCTATTCTTGAAAGCGTTCATTAAGAAATTTCAAAATAAACAACCCACAGAAATATTAGCTTAAATAAATACATACATGTAGGCCTAGGCCTACCTGCTATATTTTCTTTTATTCATTTCGCTATTTTCAAGTGAGTATTTTATGACACGAAGTAGGATAATAATTAGGGACTAAATTACGGTAAAAAGATTTTCGACTGCCGCTTGTTAAAATAGTTGGAAAAAAAATGCACGCCGAGCTAATCACGATATAATAGCCGTACAGTAGGCCTACCGTATAGTCTTAATAGTGACGCTAGACCTAATGCCACAGATAACGATGACAATAAACAAAGCAGCGTCTTAAGTATAGGCACGATAGCCTTACTTTATTTTAATAGGCCTTAGTAATAAATTGCGGGTAATTAAAAGGAAAATAATGCGTAGGCTACATGTGCCACCGGACTGCTTTGTAACTAATAGGCCTTGGCCTAATCTAAATTTATAATTTCGCCTTCATCAATAGGCCTGCAGATTTGCAGAGCATTGTTTCTTTTTTGCAAAAGTGGATGCAAAATTGCGGATTTGCAAACGACGCATATACCGCGCAAATTGCAGCTTACAGGGTGTCACCAAAATTGAAATTTCAAATGTGGCAACATGCGTCCAAGAAAAGCTTTCAATGTTTTGCAAGTGTAGTGCCATAAATCTAAAAAAAAAAAATTAAGGCGGATTCTCATTTATTGCTGTTACATGGACCCAAAATAACATCGATGTTAGCTAAAGTCGGCTTTAGATTTTCTAACATCTGTGTTAGGGGTCCATGTAAACACGTCACATCGAAGGCGTTTCACGTAACATCGATGTTAACAAAAGGGCAAAACCACCCTTTCACGATGACTTGACTTTATTTTCATCGATGTTAAGGGTCATGTAGCCACTTAACATCGATGTTGACATCGCTGTTGTCTGCTCCATCGTGTTTGCGCAAGCGTGGCCACTTTGACGCCACCTAGGTGTTCTGTCGTCTACAACAGCTGAATTCCTGCAGTGACGCCAGAACAGATTCGTTTTCAGCGCATCCGCCATTTTGATTCTGTTTCCGCGCATCTGCGCATACGCGAACACGATTATCAACGTCCAACATGAAGGCAGCATGTAAACACATCACGCCGAATTTAGCCTCCATTAACCATTTCTTTTTAACATCGATGTAGCTAACATCGTTGTTAGCGCAAAAATGCGCAAAATTACGCATGCCCTAGTACTTTCTTCCGAATGTTTTGATTGGTCAGAATAACAAGTTGTAAAGGCTCATTCTCATTGAGCGAATTCAGCGTTAAAAATGGTCGTCGACAGACCGTTGCTATGACAACGACGCCATTTTCGTTCCTAGTAAATTTTCTTCTTAAGAGGCTCGCAGCAACTTAGGCTTACCTTTCTGGCCAAAAAGTGAACCACAAACTGAAATCGGACAAATTCCAGTTTCAGCATTAGGCCTACAAATCTCGGTTTTCCGTTCATAGGCAAGCGGAAACCGAAATTTGTAAAGCAGAAACCGGCTATTTGAACGGAAAACAGTTTTCAGTTTCAATGAGAATTGATAATTCAGAATAGATATTTTAGCGTGACATGTCAAATTATCGATGTCTTAAAATCTCACCGATGTGTAAGCGAATTTTAATTTTCGTCAACAAACCTGTGAACCCGCCTTAACGCAATTGAATAAAATCTAAATTTGAAATCTAGAAGTTGGCGGCTAATTTCAGCCCACCATTTAAAAGCAATTTATAATCCTATGCGCGCTGCAAACTAAAACTTTTACTTGACCTGCAAACTTGCATTTAACATAAATTATCCAAGATAGGCACCCCCCCCCCCTCTAATCAGAAAAAGTCAAACCCTAAAGAAGTTTTTAGGCTGAAGCTAAAAAAAAAATCAAATTGGAAATTTGAACATTAAAAAACAGCCACACTGGTTTGAAAAAAAATAAAAAAGGTTTAACCGTCTTTTTTCAAAATGTCCGTGAAGAATGCACCGTGAAATGTGTTAAGACTTAAGACTTCACGACAGAAATGCTGGAATAAAAAAACTTGAACGAGGTCCAGTCCACAGTCCTAATTTAATCCTGAGAACTGACCAGTAGTCTTCACCCTACCCCCACCCATTTACACCCGTTAGAGAACCTCTGTGTAGAAGATATTAAAATGAATTTGTAACAATTTTTTGTTTGATTCAAGCGAAACGCAGGCCTATCCAACAGTTCATAAAATCTTCCATGTTATTTATCCCTTCGTCGTCCCTAGTCGTACCTATGAGTGGTCCAGAAAGAAATATAATGAGAACTTTACCCCGTTTTACGATCATTTGGCTTAATTCCATGAAATTAAAGGTAGAATAAAAGCATTAGGCCTAGACTTCTTATAATACCGCTTACACTTAGGCCAAATGACCAAATATGGATCTTCAGTTTGGCATATGTCTAATTGGTAATTGCAAAAACTTAAAACCGAAGACTGACATAGACCTATTTAATGAAATTAAAAAAAATACCTGTAAAGGGATACTTGTAAAGGGATATAACCGAATTTACAAAATCAGGAATAAATTGAACTAATTTTTTCTTCGATTCTTGATGATTTTCTGGAAGCTCATTCGCAAAAATTTTCAAAATCGGTTGTTTCGTTCTCTAGTAATAAGCATCCAAACGCGCAAAAAATAACATTTGAACAAGCAGACGACGGGATTACAAAATCAATGTGCCATTTCAAAACATTCGGTTACGCAGTAGTGGGGTTGAACTCTTTTCGTACGCGGGAAAATAGTACGCAGGGCCCAACGAGACAGACGGTATTACTCATCGAATTTTCATACTGGCGATCACGTTGAGCGGGATATATGAAAGGCAGTTTACAAAATACGCCACTAGATGGTGCGCTAGGCTTTTTCCGGAATTTGAGAGATCGTAGCCGACACGTGACAGAAATGGCGAGATAATGCTTAATTCATGGAAATAGATTAAAAAATGGGTTTTTCTTCGATTTTAATTTTTTTGTACCGTACATGTAGGCTACAGATAAAATAATATTTTGAAACTCCTTGCGAATCTCCCTTTAAAGGTGGGTTCACAGGCAAGCTGAAAATTAAAAAAAAAAACTGCAACCAAATTCGGCATCAGGCCTACAAATTTTTTGTTTCAGTACCGGTAGCCTAGACTAAAATTGAGGTTAAATACTATTTTGTAGGCTTCACATATTTGCATGCTAGGAGTGCTGCGGTGCTCAATGTTAAATCACAACCCAGTTTCACTTTAATGGCGGCTGCTCAGAGCCAACTCACAGACAAGCTTTACTTTCAATGGCGGCTAGCAGACGACACTCATTTTCGGATACATGATGTATAGTTTTCAACCTCACTTTACACCCATCATGGGTTTGCAGACAAAAATAAATAGCGGATCAACGTCTGCAGGATTGGACACTAACTACCCAACCGAAAAAACCTAGGCCAGTAGAGCCCAAGATTTTCAAAATAAAACCACTCTAATAACCCCAAAAAACAGTTTTTTTATACATTTTGGTTTCCAAATAGGCCTACACGTTTCAAATATTAAAAATGCAGAAACTTGTGTTAAAACTATCTTAGGCTCTAGGGCTACCTTAGCAATCTGAATCGGATTCGCTATCACTAGCTTCATGTGCCATAAGTCACATAGCCTAGGCCTACATGTAATCAGGCTTCACATTTACAGGACTAGTAGCACTGGAGCGCTGGAGCGCTGCAACGCTCAATGTTATGCTCAGTTTATGTAACTCCGTTGCATGCGTTACAACCATGTTTTGACGTCATATCGTGCGTCAAAAGGCAGCCATTTTTGTTTGTAAGCGATTGCGACTGCGTTGGAAAATCTTCAAGAAATTTGTGTTGTATGGAGTCATGCAATGCGTCTAGCCAATTAGGAGGAGGCCATGACCATCAAACATCAGACGTTGTACATAGTCAATAATAGATGGCGACACTGGTCTTGGTTGTTTTTCTTGCTAGTTGCTTTCTTATTTTGGATGAACTTGCACAGCTTTGCATGCGTTGCATGCGTTCCAAACTTGCAACGCGACGCATGCAACGGAGTTACGTAAACTGAGAATTACACGTTTGAAACTGTTGCGCACAGGTGTGACATATCCACTAGGCCTATGACTGGCGACCTCATTTCACGTTTTGTTGCGTTTTAGTCACTCTTCGTGCATTATTTTTTTTGTTACACAATGGTTAACGGTAAACGTATTTCCAATGTATTCATTGGAAAAAAAATAATAAACGGAAAACAAGCATGCAGAAAAAAAAACCTTCAAATTTGACTGCATGTTTATATTGTTTACATTGTGTAGAATGCTGCCTGGGCTAACAATGCAAGGAACAATATGATGAGGCTTAGGTGACGCGCATGTTTTACAAACATATGAAACGTACTCGTAAATACATTTTTTCATGGGAACTCATAATTATACGATCATGTTGGCAAACATTTTAGGCGCCATTTTTTTGTTGTATTTTAAAGGGATTGTTTTTTTATTGCTTCGAAATTAACGAGAAAACGAAAGGATCACGTGAGGATCATGAAATGCGGATGCGAAGTTTTTTTAATCGTTGTGATTTGACGTTATTCCAGCATTGGCGTGGCCGCGAGCTGTTATTATTGAGTTTATGCGAAGTATGAAATTGCGGCCATTTTGTTTTCGTAAGTGCGGCCAATTACATATTCTTAGGCCTAAATTATTTTTATACACCGTACTAGGTCACTAGGTTATTACTATCGTAATAACTAAACACTTTCTCAAGACAGGATGGAGAGCGTCATTTTTGTTGACTAAATTCACTAATGTAGATAAGCATTGTTTTGACTCCCAATGACTCCAGAATTCACAATTTTAGTCAACAGAAGCATGTCTTGAGAATGTCTTGGCTCAAGACAATCAGTGGCGTAGATGAATCGTAAACTCGAGACTTGTGTCTAAAGCTGGTTTCACATGGGCGAATTTTTCTGCGAATTCGCCCGCCAACTCACCACGGGACCACTTTTGACCAATAAGCGCTCGTGAAAAGTAGTCACGTGATGAGTTCGCCGTACGAACTCGTCAGAAATTCGCCCATGTGAAACCAGCTTAAACAGGGGCGCAAGAACGGTTTGTATTTTTTATGTGGAGTAACAAGTCTAAAAATTGGCGGAAATTCCATAAATTGCTGAAAAATTCCACCAACTTCTTTTTAAATTTAAATGCGATACATTGCAGTCTGTTAGCCTGTCTACGACGGGCAATGCTCATATATAAAGCATGTTTCCAGTGATTGCCGATCCTAAAGAGGCTACGTAATGTCACTGCTATCAATCTCATTTATTCCTCCGCGCCCCCTTTTCTTACCCCTCTCCAATCCCTCCCACCATAGATGGTATTTCTGTTCTCTTTTTTTTGCGAACCAGTTTAGTGATGATGACGTCAGAATGACGTTTTTCATCCGGGCTATTTGGCTTCAACTTCCTGTTGGGTAGTGAATAGCGCGTGCTGTGTCTATTCTATTCTATAGTCTCTGGTTACGGACAAAATGTCATTGGATTAGTTTAGTTCGTAATCAATAGATGGCGCAACCTGCAGGTAAGCTCCGTGTTTACGAATGCAACTTGTGCCATATGCGAGGAAGCGTGTCAGCATACGTTGTTTGTATATGCAAGAAGGCCTAGGATTGCTTTTAGGCAACATTTTGAAATTGCTGCTGATATGTGTTATGGTTTCAGTCGTCGAAAGAGGTTTTGCAATCGGCAAACTTTTCAACCAGGAATGCGCGTTTAGCAACTAAGGAATTTCGATGTTTTGATCTTGGCCAATTTTTTTTAAGCCAGGGCTCAGCATATGTTCTCAAAAATGCGTGCATGATGGATTGATGGGCCTAGGCGAAAGTATCCGAAAGTTGGCTGCATCAGCCTAACATATGGCTAATTTCAAAATGTTTTAAGGTATGCCAGCTAGTTTAACTAGAAGATAGACAAGCGCTGTGTGCACTACGCACATCACATTCCTCATTCCACAGCATTGCTTGAAGTTGAAGAAAACTCGTAGCTTGCAGCTTGAGAGCGTCATCGTCATCATCATCATCCGCTTATCGCTTTAAATGAAGCGAAGCTGATAGCAAGGGTCGTGCAACGTCGTTGCCAAGCGCTGAAAATTGTTTCCAATTAACTATTGCGCCATTCAATACGAAGGCTTGAGCAGGATGCAAAGACAATTAAGTGTGACGCAAATCAGGATGCCCCTGTATTATCCAATTTAATGATGCGTTTGAAAAATTCAGCTGACGCTTTGTGCGCCTAAATCTGGATTCCCCCTGCTGAACAAAATGGCGTCCAATCAAGCTGCAATGAAAACGCAACGGACAAGTGGGAACTACACGCAACAAACGATACGTAGCGCATGGAATCTTGTCGTATTTTATCGGACGCATCGTAGCTGGATTCCCACTGCTCCGATGCGTCCGATACGATACGACAAGATTCCATGCGCTAGGCTCCATGCGCTACGTATCGTTTGTTGCGTGTAGTTCCCACTTGTCCGTTGCGTTTTCATGCGACAGACAAGACAACAAAGATGCCCAGCTTCATTCGACGCCATTTTGTTGAGCAGACGAAACCTCTTCCGATACGATACGACAATGCAACCCGAATGAAATAGTTCATACGGATGGCATGACGTCATCACGACAATCCGATAAGTCGGTTGCCATGATAACTGATGGATTGGCGGATCATTTCGGACGGGAACGGAGCAGTGGGGCCCAGCCTTAAGGTGGACGCGTAGCAAACGAGCGTGGCTGACCCAGGGGGGGTGTTCGAATCGCGCGAATACTTAATTGTGGCTCTACTACATACACTGTATAGCATACGCAGAAAATAGAAATCAAATACAAAGTGTGGGTTGGACAAACATAAAGCAAAAACCCATCCAAGTCGCGCCAACGCTGCCATTGGTCGGATCTAGAGCGTTTCCAAGTGCGATTTTTATAGCCAGTTTGTGTATGTTTGCATATATCGGCCACTAAACCAGCCGCGCTTCGCATTCTGCACTGTTCTTATTAACTTATTATATTGCTTACACTCACCCACGCACTGGATCAACTTTTGACCCACGGTTTGGAATAAATGCACGGTGTAATAAACTAATAATAGGGTTAATAATTCGAGCGTAAGACCGACCACAGAATCGACTTAAGAACCAGCCCACCCACAGTACAGCCTTTTTTTTTTTCCGGCTACATTTTCAATATCTTAAGTTAATATTTTGATAATGAATATTATGTGCGGGGGAGGTGTTTCTAAGGTCAATTAAGATACTTTTCTGGACATGCCGCTGTTTATTTGTTCACTTTATATAGTCCTTCTCCTACGCGGATATAACCAAACGACATTCACTAGTTAAGACTACCTGCAAGAGAAAAATGGCTCGCTAGATAGCCTAACGTTGGTATCCCCATCTTTAGACTAGATTTGTTGACTTGAGCAGAGCTTAGTTACGCTCATCTCAAGTCTGGTCTAATTCAAATCACGATTTAGCTCCCTATGCTGCAGTATGGAGTAGACTCGAACGTGCCTTAAGGGAACAAAATCCCTGACTTATGACTAGATTTTAGTTTCGTTTGTTTCAACTAGCGCTTGAGTGGTCATTATAACCCTTAGGGATACCAGCGTAAGTGTTGCTCAACGAAAAACTATAATGTGCATCGCGCGTACATTGGATTCTAGTTGGCAAGCTTGGCATTGGCTTCAAATACTTGTAGGTGGATCTTACATTTAAGGGGTACGTAGGACCAGTTTAGAAAATAAATAATGAATATTATTATCTAGCGATTAAAATCGCTGTAGACGTATAATAATTTATTTTAAAATTAGTTTTGGTTCAATTGTCTACCTTTTTTGTTTTTTGTTTTTTGAGGAAAAGGACTCGCATCGCCTATAGCTTTTTAACATGGAACCGCCATCTTGAGGAATAAACCAGCCGCGCTGTAACGGTAGAAAAAGAAAAAATATATAAAACAAGTAGGAGTTTATAAAAGTTTTTTCGATCGTAGACGTTAATGGAATAAAAGCGGGGCTTCAGTTGCCCTATATTCAAAATGGCGTCTCCCATGATCGAGAGAAGTTGAAAGCGCGTTTGATTCAGCGTAGAAACTGAAAAATGAACGAGATAAAATAAAAATATTATCGTATGGAATGCCGTCGAATAAGGCGTTTCATCGGGCGAACGGTGAATTTGTATCCTGAAAAATCGGTGTCGCTTCCCCTTTAAGCTTGCGGAGTATTTCGACGTCTGCTTTTGAGGACAGTTTTGCCCATTATTTTGCTAGGGCAAAACGAAACACCGCAATTAAAACATCTTTCAGTGTTGTTCTCCGTCACCCATTTGTAAAGCAGGTAAACAAACTCCAGAATATGGCTCTGTACATGTACAGGTTTTTCCTTAAATCCTTTTGATCTTTGTAATAGACTAAACAAAGAATAAAAATAACTTTAGCAATAGACATAGAGAAATAATAAAAAAAAAAGGTAGACGTGTAGGTTGTATTTGTAGTAGGCGCACTAAACGCCTTGTCTGTACGACTGTCTGCACACGAGTGCAATTCAGTAGTGAATAACTGAATGCGAACACCTTATTAAGGAATTACTGTATTTTAAAATGCATTACAGAAATGCGTGGGATGCTCAACAAAATTCATGTAAAGGCCTACTCACTTAATCACTTATACACAATCATAAAGTAGGCCTAATGGATCCTGCAGACCTAGTTCTTATACAGGTTCATGCGTCACTTGGGCGATCCCTGCTTACATTGTACAGTGTACACTGTACACTCTACGACGATAAAACATCTGACCGTTAAATCTGGACACACGATGTAAACATTAGCAACCCTACAAGCCGGGAAATAAAATCACACCAGAAATGCCTCGTTTAATGCGCACTTGAAAATCATGGATTGCGTGTGCTCGCAAAGAAGGTGGTGGGTGACAAATGGCGCGGACAACGTCATTGTTGGCCTTACTGCCAACACTATGCTCTCAGCATGCTCGACTCGACGTACGGTAGCGATGGAGAGACGTGGCAAGGAGAAGCATCGACACAGCAGTAGACCAATTTAGCGCCGCTGAAACTTAGAATTGCGACGATGATGCGGGGGTGGATGGAGAGAAAAAAAAGAGGGATAAATGCGTTTAGACCTACGAGTTTTTCTTCTTCACGATCGTCTTATTTGTTTTCTTTTGATTTGATTTCTTCCTGTTTCACTTTAACGGTATCGATTTCTGGCGCATACGTACGTGTGACTACGTCCCGTGATCATCACGACTACACCCCGTTGAAATTAAGGATGATGGCAAGAGATAAGCGGGACTGGAGGAGCAGGAAGGCCATTAAGACCAAGTGCCCATGGGGCCTTGTCAAGTTAAAAGAAACGAAAGTAGGAGCAAATTACTCTTAGATATCAATAGCATTTCATCCGGAAGTGACGTTCAGTAAATCTATGAACATACGTCCAGCCGCTTATACGGGAAGGACAGGAACAGTTTAGATAATTTTAAAATAAATCCATATGTAGGCCTACAATACATTGTAGGCCTACAATGTAACGTACAGGTCTATGTAGGCCCTATGTATGTCAATCTGGACCGTCGATTTTTCGTACTTGCAGATGAACTAAAAAGCTGAAATTTAGGTAGCACTGAACTGGTTCGCAAAAAAAGGGAATAAAATTGCCACGTCCAAGGGGAGGAAGGGACAGGATTGGTAGCCATTGAGAAGTTCATAGCTGAGCTACTTAACTAGCACTTGCCACTAACTGCCACACTGCACTGCACTGCTCGGTAGCAGCTAGTGCACTGAGAGGGACTGTGGCTTAGTCTGCGAGAGTAGAGCGTTTTAAGCCTTGGTGCATGCCGGGAAAAAGAGGCGCATAGTTCAACGAAGGGTGGCGGACCGACGGCCGGACAACAATAAGATCAGAATACAATGAAGTGCTATTCACACGGGCAGTTTTTCTCAAATTTTCGGCAGACTTTTTGACTTAGGTCGACTTAGGTCTTTTTCCGACCGACGTCTGACGGAATTTAACGGCCATTTTTGGAAATCCGACATGTTCATTTTGTATGCAAGTCGGGCCGACTTTTGTGGATCCTTGGAATCATCGGTTCGATCCCCATTGCACCATCTCCTGGGTGTTCTGTTGTCTGATTCCCCTATTGATTCTCGGGTCGGCTTTCATGCCATTTTCCCAGCGATGTGGCTTGCATACGTCAGGAAATGATATCAAGAGCCAAAAGTGTTAAAATAAGAAAAAAAAGAATATTCCCAGATTCAAGACGTAGCAAGGAGTTGGTACGTGTGAATAGAAAATCGGTCAGAAAATGACTTTGACGTCATAAGTGTACAAGTCCGACGACGCCCGGCCGACTTTTGACGGCCCGTGCGAACGGCACTTAAGATAGATATTACGGCTTGACAGAGCACCGCTATTAATATATAAGATGGCGGGATTTTGATAAAATTCATTACTTAATATAAATGGGTTTTGTCCAAATTTAAATTTTCCAGATTTTTTTTGCAGGTAAAATAATAAACAGAATCTAATGGAGTATGGGCAAGAAAATTATTGCCAAACTGATTCTTAGTGTCCGATTAAATTTAACAAAAATGGTGCATTTTTGTTGCTTTAAAAAAGTTCTTTCTATCAGTATATATGAGTTCATGTACTCGTATAAGGCCTATTTCGATAACTACTTGACTCATGAGTATTTTTTTGAACATTGAAATTATTTTTAAACTTTCGAATTATCAATTGCGGTCGTTTTCTTTTTTTTTTTTTTCGTCAAAAAACTGGTGAAGATTGTCACAATTTTGTATAAAATTGGTGAAAATCGGTAGAAAAAACATCCTACAAATTATCTTCGTTTGTTTCGCTTGCCCGGACAATAACTTTTTAATCCTTTTTTTTATAAGTAATTTTAATAATCTCTCTTTTGCTTACCATTACCACCTCGGGTAGAAATGTCAGAGTCCATCTTTGACTTGACGTTAATATTTTTCTATACAATCAAATGGGTGCCACAAGATAGAAGCTAATTAATTGCGCAGCGAGAACCAGAGGCCTCACAAAGACACTTACGGAATCATTCAACTCAGAACTCAGGTCGAGACACCTGGAGTTGAACATTTCAGACTACACATTATATAGCCAGCCTGTGCAGGTCTGCGTGCACCGTTGATTGCCCTAATGACCTTTGTAGGCGTTGTTCAATATTTGTACTCGAGTTGGTTCACGGTCGAGATTGAAATCTTTAAAATCTTGAGACGCAATTGACGAGAAGTTACGCAAAGACATTCAAAAAGCGAATGAAGTGATGACGGATAATGATGATGATGTGGGAATCAAGAATGAAGGAGGCGGAGTTAAGACGGTGGCCTTGACGTACCAACAAACCTTGGCGAACAAAGAGTTTGACCCGTTACATGAAGCGCCTACAATTTGTACAGGCGATAAAAATTAAGAAATTCCGTGTTGGCCAGATATCACAGAAGAACGTCGTTGGCGTCGCACGCCGAACGAGAGAAAGCGAGAGTGCTTTAACCTAACAATAATCATTTCAAGTTTTTTTTTCAACGATAGGAAAAAAAAGAAATAAATATTAAAAATAAAAATTGAAAACGCGTGCTGATTCAACAACCATTTTCAATTTTTTTATTATTATTATTATAAGGCCTGCTCCTATTATTATGAAAATAGACTTTCAAGGTGACTTCTTTTCAAACAGTCGAGGGATTAGGCCTAGTTTATTTTTCAAGTTTTTTTTTTCTACGTCAGCATTAAATTCGTGTTTGAGCAGAGTAAAAGTGAATACAATCTTGTAATCCACCCCAACCCATAGATCACACAGACGCTGTCAACTGGGTGTCTACAGACTAGCCTTTAGTGCCCAGTTTACCCCTACGCGCCTTCCTCGGTGTACTTCAGTCGGTGTTCCGCGGGCGGGTAAAAATTGCGGGGGCAAAAGTGGGTAAAAGTACTTTTGCCGCGAACTCGAAAAGTGCCTAAAGTGGGCAGAACTCACCGCTACAATTTTAACCGCTGTTTCGATACGTGTCGTGGTCGAATTAAGGGGTATTAAGGTGTAGGCCTACTCCACCGAATTTGAGGCAAAGATCTGCAACTAGACCTATGAGATTGATTTCGTCATTTTTCTTGCGCATTTTTGTTCTTATTTTGAATGTTTTAAAGGGGAAGCGACAAGAAGTTTGACTTAAATTTTAGGTTTTTCCATTCACATTATTCTAAAGATATTTTGTTGTAATTTAAGATTTTTTTTTTCAATAAAAACGCCTATTTTTAGCATTTATTTGAAATAATCTCGAGTACCCTCACTTCCGGTAAAGGATTTGTGCTTCTTGGTGATGCGCCACGTGGCACTGGCATACCACGTGACACTCTCTGGCATCTCACGTGATACACGTGATGCGCCTTCCCTCATAAGACCTTAATGGAATAAAACTGGGCCTTCGCCCTTCGGGTAGGCTACTCGAGATTCAAAATGGCGGCTCCCATAAGAGAAGTTGTTAGCGCGTTTGACTGAGCGTAGAGAATTAAAATAACGATATGAAATAAAAACTGTTATCGTGGAATATATAGTCGAAAATCGGTGTCTATTCCCCTTTGAGTAAAATAATTCGACGTCTGCATTTTGCCCAATTGAGCCCGCCCGCATTTGGCCACCTGGTGGTCAAACGGAACTCTTGATTTCGTTGTTTGCCTGCCCGCTACGTCTGTTCACATTGTCAGCCGAATGCAGCAAAGGGCCCGGCGGCCAGACATCACTCTTTTCATGGCTTATTTGGGTGCCAGCATTTCAAGGTCACCAATAAATGGCAAAACTGCACAGCGTGCCGCACACAAACACACTGAACAACACTACAACAAAGAAAACAAAAAGAAATAACAAAAAGTGAGAAAAAAAAGTGAGTCACGGTCGAAAGCACAAGAAGATTCCTCGCAGGTTACAAAAAAAAAAGAAAAAGATTTGAGCGCGAATCAAAACGGTAACCGTGACAATGTAGGTCTGTGAGCCGCTATCACGTGATCAAGAAATTCGCACGGCGGCAAAAGGCAAATGCTTTAGCAAGTGTGAATGGCAGAGGTGGGGGTTGGTTTGGCGCGGGGAATTCGGGGGTCTTGAGGATAAGCGCAACTCCCTAAAGTCCCCACTCCCCAGTTTTGCATACCATGCGTTCCTCAAACTCAAAAGTTAGTCCCACTCGCATCTTCAGTTAAGAACACACCGGAAGTCATTCTATAAACTCACCCTACTCTTGTCGACCTGAATACCATCTGATGATTCAAAATATGCATTCAAAGCAAAAGAAAAGACAGTTATCGCTCAATACCTTGATCTTTCATTATGAGAATCCCAACAAACAAAAAATGAAACAACCAAAAAGTTAATCCAACTTTCGAGGGCCTATTAAAGGGGATTCCAATTAAAATTGAAAATTTTATATATCGAAAATTCACCTTTTAATCAATTAAGCATCCCTTTATGGTCGCAGTGTATGAAAATATATTTTAATTTAACACATATTTTGCCTGGAATTCGAAACGATGTAATTCGATATACCAACTCAAATCATTTTGAGTTCAACATGATTTGACTCAAATCATTTTGAGTTCAACATGATTTGACTCAAATCATTTTGAAAGTCAAAATGAAGTGAGTTGGGTCCATGTATCAGCGATAATAAGATCTTTCACGCGCAGTAATATGGTTTCCGGTCAAAGTGAGTTGCCTTGTGAATAAGACCCTAAAAAACTGTAGTTTTACCGGTACGGTACTTTAGGCCTTTAGATTTCTTTTTTTTTTTTTCTTCTTTTTACTAAACTTGCATAAGAATCGCCGAATTCCAGATTATCATACACCTGCAAATGAAAAAGGAATAAGCAGAAAAATAAAACAAATTCGAAATTTAAAAATAAAAAAAGATGGCGGCAGTCGAAAACTGATCCTACATACACAAATACAAGCTTTCTCTTTGCGTTTATTTGGCCCACCAACGGTGTTGAGTTTTTTGCGAAACATAAAAAGTGACCAAAAAAGCGTTGAAATACGATTAAAATTCTGCTCAAGAGCAGCAATGCACCTCTACGCGTGTCGTCCATTAACATAATGAACTGAAAACACCTTGGCTTTTGCGTGTCAGGCCTATGATACCAAACCAAAATAAAGTGACTCTAAAAAAGGTCCTTCTCGGTGAATTAGGCTTGGCGGAAAGAAATTAATGCAAAAAAAAAAAAAATAATAATAAACATGCCTAGTAGGTGGGTGGGTGATGATATATGGTCACGTGGTGAGAGGTAGTCTTTTGTATTGAAACGTCCAATCTTGGCTGGCTCCGCGCACAATAGTTTAGAAAGATGGTAAACCTGTTGCTACATATGTAACTCATATAGGCCTATAAAATAGCATAATGCTTACATGTATTTTTGCAAAAAAAAATATATAAAAATTCATACATTCTAAAATACGATAGTGCACGCTGGAGAGATCAAAACGTATCAAGGTGGGATATATTTGCATTGTTAACCGTGGTTCTGACTTTTTGATATATGGAGTGTGTGTGCATGGCAAACTTTCAACTTTTGCCTCAGTGTCACACACGTACGTGAAATTTTAAAATTAAAAAAGTCTGCCTTTTCTAATCTTGAATACAGTTTAATTCTTTTTTTTACTTCTACAAAGTTTATAAGCTTACTTAAGTGCAAACAAAAATCATAAACAACCAATTTATCACTCAGTATGCAACTATGCATGATAGGCAGGCACATACACTGGGTGCAATAAGCTTTATTATTGTACGGAGCGGAGCGTATTTACATGTAAATAAGCTCAACTGAAGGTGTTCAACGAACTTCAACCCGCTCCACTCGCCAATAATCAAATACAAGTTGATGTAACTTGAGCTATACAGAGCGCACATGTAGGCAAATTTAAGGCTGGAATCACTAAACACATTGAGAATCTGCCTCGACTATCACGACTAGAAGGAGCTCCCCTCATAGAAGGAGCTTGCTAAACCTGTCTTAACTTGAGACAGTTCTTCCGGCCTTATCTTTAGGCTGGAAGCACTAGTAATGGCTTTTAGAGTTGTCTCGACCTGAAAAAAATCACAAGACCGAGGCTGAGAACACGTCGCTTATCCATTCAGATAGAATGCATGGAGAAATGACGTAATCAGAGCCTGTTTTGGGATTTTATTCAAGTCGAGACAGCTATAAAGGTCATTACGGTAGCCTACTCATTAGTAATTCCAGCCTAGGTGACATGTCATCATAATCTGTTGCCTAAAACTTTTATAAAATTCCGGAATTGAAATAACATAATTCCAAAGATCTTTCATCTCCGTAGGTACCATTAGCATTGTTTATGGTTCCTTATGGATTGCTTATTAAGCAATCATTTAGGCCTACAAGGGCTGAATGCAGGTGTAAACCTACTGAGTTGAATTAAATACTGGTCTTTCGGCTGGTATAAGGTTTCCGCTTTTATTTTTGCTAAATCTAGGAATGGCCTAGACCGATATTATTTTTTTTCATTCCTTAATTAGCCTAAACATGGCGTACGTTTGAATTTTTCCTTTCGCGCGTTACAATTCACCTAGTCTAGGGCTAGTTATATATTGCGAACTTTCAAAACACAAAAATAATGCGAATTTTTTTTAACATTTTGTGAAATTAGGCTTAGGCCTAATTATATATTGCATCCTAGCAGTTGGCCGAACCGCAGTGAACCGGTTCAGAAGTTCGCTTCGTTTCAGCTTATGATCTCATGCGTGCAGGACCACCATGCGTCCAAAGAAATCGTTTTATTATTTTTATATGAAATACAATTTCTCAAGAAACAAAACTAAGAAAATGAAAAAAAAAAAAAATACTGGTATACAAAACTTTGACCTCCCTATAGTCGTCTTTCAAACACTTTGCACCCTTCAGTGCACTTAATTTGAAGTGGACTAGGCCTAAGTGTTACCAAGTGGCAGCTAGCTGTAAGCCTATAGTAGCTCGTTTATTGACGAGTCATGAACATACTATAACTTATGCCGATAAATCACATTGGAAAAATTCTCCACATTAAAAAAATCGCACACGGATTTATCCAGATTCAGCTGGTTCTTATTTATATTAGTTTGTTAATCTTGAAAACGATGTTACACCACTTTTGGAATTCAATCATGTAGCACACTTATGCTCAGGCATATTTGATTTGACCATTTTGACCTTCTAATCTATTTGGCACTCGGAATCCAACACCCAACACCCTCAGATTTCAAATCCTTCGTCGTCGAGGCCTAGATTTTCTTTCTAATCAATTGTTGTGACGGCGCGGATGGTCAAGCTCCCGCCCGACATTAACTCTTCATCTTGACAGCCTAAGATTAGAATTCAGCAAACAATTATGCCCAACTCTATTCTGTTGACGTCAGAGACTCAGAAATCTAAAGCTTTATCTAAACTTAAATCAAATTTTCAATCACTATAGTTAAGTATACCAAAATGATGTTTGTATCTGAACTTATTATCCCTTCGTAAACGCAAAATGAATCTTTTTATGCATATTTAGATTTGTGGAAAAATAAATAAGTTAGGCCTAAGTTTAAAATAAATTATCTTTATAATATCATCTTTTTTCTTCTTTTTTGCAGGTGAGCTATTCGGTCTCGACCGAACATATCAGCCCGTCGATGATGGGCAGCAGTGACACCCTGCAGCTGGTGGAGGTATACGTCTGGTGTTCATTTGTTAAACTTTGACACGTGTTGTCACGTACCGGTATTCGAAGTTCAAAATATATCAAGTTACGTCAACCAATGTATACAGAGCGGTTAGACTAGCAGCTACTTCAGGTGTTCAGATGTTCAAAAGGACTTTGATCCTTTGTTCGCGCGTAAAACGCGATAAAATATGAGACTTTATAAGACTTAATTCTGCCTAGTAAGGCTAGATTCCCACCAGACGCTATTGCGCCGCGCTACAGTGGCGCTGAGCGCTACACATTACGCAAACGTCATGAAATGGGCGTTCGGTTCCCACCAGTCAATCCAACATGTCGACGTAAAATGTGTGACGTATTTCTCGTGACGAATTCATTCTCAATTCTTTGCGTTATGACGCCACTTCCGGCAATTGCGTCGGGCGTAAGCTTGGTGGGAATCCAGCCTAACGCCTAAACATGCTGCAGCCGCGCTGAATTGTCAGCTTCAGCTGATCGATCCATCAGACACGTTGCGCTATGCGCTAAACTGGCTTGTTGACAACAAGTGGCACAGCGAGCGAGAGGGTGTATCAAGTCCAAAGAAAATCGATTTTGCTGCCAATATAAACGTCGATATTTCCGATGAATATCTACATGTACCGGTACATTGTATCTTTATCGCCACTTTCTCAAAATTTATTCATAGGCTTACCCATCAATCTAAATTAATAGGCACGCGTAAAGTATGTATACGTGTGTAACATGTGCGTAAACATGTATAATGTTGCCTACTTTGAATATTTAAAAAACTGCCATTTTAATCGAGCATGATGCCTTAAAATTAAAGGTGAAGCGACCAGAAGGACTTTATTATTATTATTATTAGACACTTTTATTTAACTCCTGACCCAGTGCGTAATATTTCGCTTAATTCAATTTATTTTCTTTTTTTTTTCAGGAGAAAAATGCTTCCTTTTCGCTGAAAAGCTCGACACCGTTCGCGTGTTTTAATTACATCAATTCAATCATTGGATCTGGAATTATTGGCAAGTTATTTGATACCATATTAGTCAGCACGATAACGAAAGACAAACATTTTTTTCCCATTTGTGGATGTTGGAAAATCGAAATTTTGACTTGGATTTGACCTTTTTCTTTTTTCTCTTTCTCTCTCATTCTTGTGTTTCTATAGGAATGCCATACGCTTTGCATCAGGCCGGATTCGGTGTCGGCGTTGTTCTCCTCGTTGTCGTCGCCATCATCACGGGTAAGATATTAATTTCTTCACTTTAATGCGCACGACGAGTAATTCTTATTTAGAAAATAAAATAAAAAAATAAACATGTTTGTCTGCTTATAAATATTCATCTAGATTATTCGCTGGTTCTACTCATCAGAGGAGGACTCATTGCCGGCACGTCGACTTACCCAGTAAGCCAACATCTACCGCATTAATATATTTAGTTCTTGCCGCGCGTTGCTGCTCGGGCATTTTATTTCTTTGGCAGTTATTGTCATCATCAAATCGATATTGGCCCTTCATAGTCAGGCAGCTAGCTATACCCATCGCCCACGTGAAATATTCAAAAGGAATGTTGTGCCCGGCTTGCTGTTATTGTCGTATCACGTGACTTTCAGTTTTAAAAGCTAGTACTGTGCTGCCAAATTACCACGCGCTGATCTCCTTCAGTCTGATGGTTAGAGCTTCCATGCCATTTCGCCATCAGAATTATAAAAATGTTTTGAATCTGGCGTTGAATTTGACGCCATTGTGAACACGTTATTTTACTGGCTGTATGATTGCTAGAAGGCTTATTGGACGGTGTATGTTTTATTTTTATTTGGGATTAATCCAAGAATAGATTTTTCTAATTAATAAAATTAATTAAACTAAAGGAATTAAAAATAAGAGAAACCAATAAATTCGCTTTGTAGGCTACTCATTAAGTTAAATTTAATTATTTCATTTAAATAACTGTTAGGCCTTAACTTATTTTGTTATTTAACTTATAACTAATCATTTTTTTTAAAAAATGTATTAAA
>JAQIYI010000417.1:0-19497 GCA_034700265.1 Polyzonium germanicum | reverse complement strand
GTCTGAATAAAAAATTACTAAGCCTCCTTTATTATGATATTCAATATTTTATTAAGTATTATACTTGTACGTGTATGTTAACCTGTCGGTTGCCGATTTCTTAAAATAAAAATAAAAAAAATTAATATTGATTTAAATTACTTTGTGGCACTTAACTGGATATTACGCAACATGTGCGTTAGGCTTAATACATGTACATTAGTCATTAGATTAGGCTAATGGACCTACAACATTCCAATCAGCCTATCACAAAATTATAAGTCCATTATGAAATTACCGTAGGCCTAAATGGATTGTAAATATGTATCGATGTAGGCCTATGTAAGTAGGGTCGATGAAATGTATTGCAGGGCTATAAACTTGTATAAGTTACGAGTATTTGGTATAATAACTAGGCTTAAGATGTTCTTGTTATTTTTCTTCTAATTCTGATTTATTTTATTTTATTGTATTTTATTTTCAAGGAAGGAAGGAAAAAAAAGAAGGCAACAAGGAAGGAAGGAAGGAATAATTGTACTGCAGGCCAATTTAGCAATAATTATTAAAGACCAATCAAAAGCATTAGAAAAAATCGCTCAAAAATCCATGAAGAATTTGTCAGCTTGCCGCCGCCAAGATGAGGAAAGACGGTCAAAAAATGCGGTAAGCCGTCAAAATTCCCTAGAAACAGTCATCTCAAACCTTTCTTTAAAAATTCCTTACTAGCCTCGAGTAGCAACCCTGACTACGGCAGGCAATGCTCACAGATAAGAACATGCCAGCAGTGATTGCAAATCCTTCCAGCGATATGATGTACTAGGGTCCTAGTCCTTTCCTACGCTCCTTTTGTTCCCCTTTGAGTTGGAATATCTGCTCCCCTTTTTTTGCGAACCAGTTCAGCGGTCCCCATAAGAGAATAAATTAATCCCTCCAACCGTCTAACCGGAAATGAGCGTCGTCTGCTTTTCCGCCAGCCATCAAAAGTAAAATTTGCCATTGAACAGCCGGTCTTGAATCCCGGGCTCGTCCTCATGGATGGCGCGTCGATATTTTCGCCACGCACAATGCAAACTGCCATCAAAAAATTTTGGTTTTCACCTTTCACATTTGCATAACATACACCTTTGCACTCTTGACATTTACCTCAAACATGACCTATCAAGCCTACACAGTTGAACCATGCACAGCATAGAGAAGAACCTTGGTTGAACCCTGTGACACCTGAGTTCTCTAACGTGTGCTGATCATTCCTGAAAAATACTGACAGCTGACACCTGCAGAAAAAAATGGAGAAAAAAAAACCTCGCCTGATTTAATTTATGAGAGCCACTCCCAACCATTTAAAAAAAATGAAAAATATCTCTTTAAACATTAAACAACCCCAACCCTGCTTTCTAGCAGACACACATAAGCCTAATATCGGAAGGCTTTACCTCGTAGAAGGAGGAGGCGGAGAAAAAATGGCGTTAAATTGTCTATTAAAATTAAAAAAATAAAACATGCGTTTAAAACTTAAAACAACTTTCCTCTAACAAAATTAATGCATTCCTTAAGTAACAAAAGTAGAAAAAATCCGCGCATGGCCAAGCCTAGTTAAGCCTATCTGAAAGAAAAAAAAGTTAAGTCTTCACCAAAATAATAAAAACTTGAGATAAGATAATAATAAGTCTTACATTATCCACTTATCGCATTATTCTGTAAGCACACAAAAAAATCTTTCACCCCATTCCACCCACCGAGTTCATAAACATGTTTCAACTAGAATTAATTCTCGAACTTAACCTACGACCTCCTATAGCTAGAGAAGTGTAAATAATGAGATAACGCATGCCATGGTGGATTAGGCCCGCCTCCTTCTGAGAATCGCAAAGTGAAAGTTCGCACGGTCGTAAATAGGCCTATTAATTTGAAAAAAATTAAAAAAAAATTAAAAATTAATAACTCAACATTAATTTAACCCTGATAATGTTGGGCGGGGTCTTAGTTTAGTCGTTAGATTTATAAATATTATTTCAACCACTGAGGTAACAACATTGCTATGACGTCTCATCTTGTTTTTTTTTTTAGTTTGAGCACTTAAAGTAGGGCCTATGCTTACATTTTTTGATACAATTTTAACGCATTTAATGCCTAAAGAAATGCACAATATTTAAGTGCCACTACCGTGCCACTAGTGTGCGATCATGATTGACATTGAAGTCTGATAAATCCTCGTTTCTCATCAGTGTCATGATTGTCATCACTCATCATTTTCATCAAGTCATTGGACAGATGATTCCCTCAAGTACCGGTACGATGATTTAACTGAATAATGCGCGCAAAGCGCGCAGTCGCTTTGGTGTTTCATTCGCGCGCTTTGCGCGTAAACTTGATTTGACTGATTAATTGATTAAACTTGATTTCTTGAACCGTTAACTGGTTTCGCAATAAGGGTCCTTGTAATCAGGATCAACGATCCTGACTACAAAGACCCTTGTTGCAAAATGCGTAGGACCACACAGCACGAACGTAGCTGTATTTAACAGCGCCCCTTTCCCCCATCTTAAACTCGAACAAATTTCCAAAAATAGCACTTGAAAAAACCTCATCCCAAAAGAAAAATAAACTTCATCAGACCTGTGTTCTTGTGAACACATCCCATAAGTTTGCTTTTTACCCCGTCACCCCAAATGCGTCCAATGTAAACAATTGATGGAACTTTGTAACGCCAACAGTGAAGAACTGTACGAGTGTAGGACTAGGACCTACATTAGAGCATCTAAATTCAAAATAGTTAACCAGAACTCAAGAGTAAGAAACTTTGAACAACTTCTAGACCCATAATCAAGATTGATTTGCAGCAAATAAATTCCACAAAAGCAATGAAAATTCATGTACGCTGAATGAAACGCGCTCTCAACTTCTCTTCGGGAGGCGCCATTTTGAATATAGCGTAAACGAAGCCCCGGTTTTATTCCATTAAGGTGTACGATCATTGAAGGCGCATAGCGTGTGTGTCTCTCGTGAGACGCCAGAGTGTGTCACGTGGGACTACGCTAGAGACTTTCTCGTGGCGCATCTCGATGAAGCACATATAAATTACCGGAAGTGAGGTTTACCTTATATATTATTTCAAATAAATGCTAACAATCCAAAATTACGTTTAATTGGTAAAATGATGGCTACAAATATTATTTTATAAATGGGGGGGGGGTGCCATGCAGACCCCTAATAGTTTTCCCCTCCTGCGGTTTAATCCGCCTTAAAATGCTCAGCCCATCCTTCGGGGACGAAGGGAGGAGGCAAGAAATAATAACCTGTATATTATTAGACAAAGTACCGGTATACTTAGGCAGCAGTCTACTTTACCAGTGATTTTCTTAATCCCGTCCATATTCGAAAGTCGGAAGACATCAAACGCACTGGAACACCAGATTCTTGCACAATGGGCACTCCGCAGGTGTCTTTCACACACACACCTCCAATTCCCATTCCCATCCATACGCCTAACCATGCTTTATCTTCACAGGGATTCACGGAAGAAAATACTTGTCCACAATGTCCGACCATTAATATTTAGCCCCGATCCCTACTTTGCTCATCTGTAGGCCTTATACACTCCGTAGGCCTAATTCGCGTCTGTTTTTAAACTAGGCGCGATTTTTTATAGCTTTGTTGGACTCTTTGAACTGGGCTTTGAACGGAACTCGCACCCTTTAAAGGGGAAACGACGGGAATTTTCAAAACAAATAATCACTGTTGGTACTATCTAGCACCATTTGGTCAACATTATCCATGAAAAAAACTTGACTTATTTCACTCCTTTCGTATTTTACGCGCAATTGAAAAAAAAAAATTCACTTTCCCAAGTGGTCCTCCCCTTTAAATTGGCGTTTTATTTTTTCCAAACTAAATGCAAGGTGCAGCAGGCCGCCTGCATGCTAATTCCGCTCAAGATAACTGCTGGTGACGTGACTGACACGATCCATTGATCCCAGGATATCAATTTCAATAGCAAATTATCTTGATATTAAAACCACGGCACGTTTAACTAGTCAACGAGATACTTCCGAACACGTTTGACTCGAAGTGGGTTTTTGCTCTCTCACTGTTGGGCATGGCCGTGGCCTGAAGCCAGATATAGAGTTACTTATTGTTGTTCTAACTTGAGTCTCTATTTACAGTATCAAAAATGAAATAACTAACCGGCGTGATTTCTTTTTGTCCTAGTTAGAGATGTAGTTAGACCTAACTAGGCGAGCAGGAGGAGGCAAAAGTCGTTTGCAGTGGCTAGACGGAGGAATTTCCGAATGTCGTGCTTAATTTTATTAGCTTTTGCGCATGAAATACTGATTACGTAAGTACATGAGCAAACACAAAAAAATATATTAAAAAACCGATTAGGCCTAGCCGTAAGCCTGCCGTACCGTACGCTTTAACAGGCTAATAAAAATCTAATTTAATTCTAACTACACGTAGATGTACAACAAGACATATATTTGTGGAATTCGTGCTTAACCTATTAAAAGTTTTCATCCTCTTTAAAAAGCAAATTTACAAGTTGCCTAATAATCTAATTAGTTATACATTATTTGGCTAATTAGTTACACATTATTAGTTTCATTTGGTCTAATTAGTTAAGACATTATTACTTTTATTAGGCTATTTTGTTATAAGAGAAGGATAAGAAGGAATCGTTTACCGGAAGTTATGGTCCGCTATTTGAGATTACTATGTTTAGATTGTAGAAAACAAAAAAGCTCTAATTGCTCAAAATACTTTCTTAACTAATAGTGATCGGGAAAACCTAAAACTAAAAAAAGAAGCTTATAATTCGATCCGCGGTTGCCAGGGACGTGCTTAGGTTTTCTGGCAGAAGAAGCCAGCTCTTTGAGATTTTTGTTGACTTATTTTATTACCGATATTCTCAAAACACGAAAGCAATTTTGATAAATAAATTTAAACATGATTTCAAAATTTAAATGAAGTCAAAACAACCCTGAAAAGTGGTTGCCACCATTTTAAGCTGGAATTTACTGTCATCCAGGGGCATCTTGTAACTCCGGAAGTAGCTCAATTTGTCATGGTTGCATGCTCTGACGTCATCGGTTTCACCCGCGCTCAAAGCATTGGCTAATTTATGCGTCCACACAAAATATCAATTTTGTGTTCAAGAAGTGGTCTTCTGAACATGCATGCACACAAACACGTTGATGAGCGTTTTCAGCGCACGCGTTTTCAACGCCCGTGCAAACGCAGGCGCTGAAGCGTTTGTGACGCTGATGGCAGAAAGGCGGAGCAGCGCTCAAACACTAGACATAAGCGCTTGGTCATAACTGAGGCCTAAGGCAATTGTAAATTATTTATATTAAATTCAATTATTTGATTTATTTGAATTATTGAAACACATATCATAATTACCATTGAACATGCGAACTTGCACATGATTCATGGTGATGTGTGGCCTGCATGTTCACCTTGTCCACCCTGAGTAGATAATGGCGATTTTGTTGTACGAAAATCATCCAAATCTGAAGCAAGTAATTGAAATTAATCGAATTAATTAACAATTGCCTTATTTTAATTAATGACCCACCTAATATTCTTTTAATAATTACCATTGGTTTGTGTGACAGTGTCAAGCTTGCTGTGCGCTCCTGCTTTTAATCTGCGTGGGAGGCTGTTTTGTTGGCCATAAAACGGTCTAAAATGTAGCAATTAATCGAAATTAAGATATATACCGTAGCGTAATCAACAATATGTTGCCTACATTATTAACACTGGTAGCGCAATTCACTGTGTATGTGGAAGGGGGCCTTGGGCAGATTGCCCCGGCCTACCCCCAATGGCCTGAGGGCCCGAAAAGAGGCCTTTTTAAAAAGTAAGTAGGCTACCAGTATTGGAAAAGTTTTTCAAATACAATTACGGTATCTGGAAAAAAAAACAATGCATTTTTGTATGCACCGCCAAATTCTGCAAATTGTCTAAATGTTTTTGTAAAAATATTTATGTCAAAAGCGCTTTATATAACCCCTAGTCGCAATTACGATCATTTTTTTCATTGAATTTCCACACATTTGAGCTAAAGGCCTTAGCTAAGGCCTTTTCTAGCTAAAACACAGTAGTGTTCAACTGTCAATCCGTGCAATTTTTGAGTTGCAGACCTTGATTAATGTAATTGCATTTAGTGACGGAATTCATGCGAAAGCCTTACAACTTTTTGTCAGAATTTATGCGAAAGGCGACAAACGTTTTCCTCAAATTTGTATTTTATTAATAATCTTGATTTGCCTTCCTGTGTCTGTGGCATCGGGCGACCTAGCGTACATTCAGCAAGCTAAATATTGTTAAAAATTACCTCCGCTCAACCACGTAAATCACTGGAATAAAAATACGTTGGCTCATCAAATGAATTTTGACGAGTTGAATAATGAGTTCACACAATTGAAATCTCGATAAATCTCTTAATTATATTCTTGATTCTTTTGATTAAAAATATTGCCTATTGAAGCAGCGCAAGGCATTTGAGATATTGAGTGTGCATGAGATTTTTTTATTTTTATTGTCGGGTCGTGGGGGGGGGGGCACTTTTGCAATTTTGCCCCAGGCCCCGCGAAGCCTCTGGACGCCACTGATTTTTTTCACTACCGCGTTTATTGATTGGCTCACTCTAAGTTGCCAGTTTTACATTGAAAAAATTTAAGCCATGGATCAAGCCATGGCTTGAGCTAGCCAGGCCAGAGCAATGTCTTTAACCCGTCAGTAGTGATACCAGCCTAAGGCTAAATGACTACATCTAATGAAATCGGCGCATTATATAACTAGCCAAGGTCTACGTTGTATATATTCCTATTAGACCACGCTCCAACTAAGAGAAATAGAAATGGCGACCATGAACTCAATTTTAGCCATGAGTTCTCCACATGTGAAAGATAAAGCCAAGTCACCCACTTCCAGTGCTAGCAATAAGCCTAGCAAGTGTACTATGCCTAGTAGACCGACATAATTTTGTTTTTAAATTTTACCATTATAAATGGAGTTAAATGGCTTAAGAAATGCTCTTTCAAATCCTTTAAATTGCAACTTTATACTTTTCTTAGCTTTCAGCAGATCTCAGTTAGGCCTAGATCTTCGCTATGTCGTGCGCGGTTTTTTGTTACTTTTTTTTTTTTGCTACCGTTGATAAATTTGCTTATGCGGTGTTTCGTTAATTATTCGCCTAAAGGGTAACAACTAACAACAACGCTTCAGTGCGTTTGATACGGCGAAGCAATATTGTTCCACAATTAACCGCTGGACGGCGGAACACAGCCGGCTAAAATATTATATTGATTCGCGAGATAACCTCGGCCTTTTGAGGACAGATTTTCGCGCACTAGTTCTCCTGTAGTTGAGGTTGTTCAGTAAATAGAGCGTCTAAAGGCTAGCACAGCGGCGAACGATTTCTTAAAATTCTCTCTCAGCGCGGAATATGGAGCTAATCGCGCTCGTCAAAAAAAGTGGTTTTTCCTAAAAAAAAAAAAACCAAAAAACCAAAGTCGCTGCCAGCCCTACTTATTATACGCCGTCTGTGCTCTAGTAGGCCTATGATGAAAATTGTCAATATGCCTATGTCTACAACTATCCATATAGCGGATATATCCTACCAGTAGGCTTACTTGATCACGTTGTTATGGTTCTTACGACATAGTCACTCTATAAGTGCCCGGCTATAGAACTAATGCCTTCCTTGTTGAAGGGGGGCGACTGACTAATGTATAGGCCTACTCTCCATGCAATCCTTCAATGTTGATATTTATATTGATTTTACTCTTAAATCGTTTTGTCTGCACGCACGCTATAATTTATTCTTAATGAACTCTTTCTCGACATATTTTGTATTTGTTTCTGCTAATAACTAGGCTTAATCAGTTGAGTTTATTAATGACGTCACGTGTTATCTGTTCCATTATTTCTTCCATCCGTTTTCTTTTTTTTTTTACAAATCACCTCCCTCTTCTGACCAATTCTGCTTCCCAGCAAACCAGATTATTTTCCTGGAAATAAACCGGCAAACTCAATTAAAACTTCAATTTTTTTAATTCCCTCCCTGGCCCTCCTATGGCCACATGTTAGGTTGTTTGACTTTTTTAGTTTTAGGTTTTCCCGATTATTTTATTGGTAAAGAAAATATTTATTTTATAGTAGGTTTAACTTTAATTCTGCAATCTTAATTTACCTTTTTTAGCAGTTAGGCCTATTTGAAATAAAATAGCGGACCATCACAACAGGTAAACTATATGATGTTTTCATCGAAATGCGCGCGTGACACTCATGCACACACAGTGACACACACACTCTTTATCCTGACCTATCACGTGTCACGCGTCGTCAAGCCACCGTCCTTAGGCCCTGCGCAAATTTGAGCAACATACATATATATGCAAATTACGCGCAACATGCAACGAATTTGATGACCTATGGCTTTGCCTGATAAATTTGTTACATGTTGTGGGTATATTGTGTGTAACTGTGTAATTTGTGTATGTTGCTCTAATGGGGCGCCCACTGAAAGCTAATTGTAGATGGCGCTGCCGTGCTATCAGCCCTAGAAAGCGTATCTCGCCATTGCAAAGCATATGCCGTTTTGTCTTTTATTCTAATGTAATAAATAAAGAAGACCAAGAATTAAATCTTCACGTGTTCAACAAATTTACTAGGCCTAATTAGTTAATTATAAATACGGTAGTTAAATTCTTCGATTAAATATTTAATTATTTTCCTACTAGCCGTGCACCTTTCAACCACTGTCATTCTCACTCCGTTCCCATCCTTCCCAGAAGGTACCTGTTTGAATTTAAAATAGCGTTTGGCGTAGGCTAGATATGGGGCCGAAATGAAGGTTGAGATTAACTCATTTTAACGATTAATTAACCATGCTAAGCACGGTTACATCGCCGGCGAGTGGTAATTAATCTTAACTAATCAGACAATTATAATTAATCAATTGGCGATTCGATGAAATCAGCGTTCTTTTTCAAATAATGACTTCATCGGAATTATTCTAATTAATGCATGTTAACAACTTAATCTAAACAACTAGGGCGATTCAGAACGTTATTAATAAAATGGCTGACCAAATTATAATATTGTCCAAAAGATATGGACAACAGAAATCATTTATTGTTTTACGAAGGGGGAAATTGGGGTTTTATTTTTCTTCACACTTTCAATTCCTTTCGATCATCATTTCATCATCAACCATAGGCTCATATTTCAAGCGCTCTACAATAATGGCGAGTCAGAACAAAACAAAAATGGCCTCGGCCTATATATATATATTATTATTAAAGAGGATCGATCGAGAAGGGCCTTGAATTAGGGATGGGATTTTTTGTGGATAGGTTTTTTTTGACAAAAATCGGATCATTCGATTTGGCTCCTGCATAACTGCCGAAAATCTCAATGGATAAATCTAATTTTGTTTTTTTAGAAGGTTTCAAGGCTTGATTTGGTTTTTTTTTTCCATCACATAAAAAATCGATCCAAAAATCGATTTTTTTTATAACAGAATCGGATCGGAAAATTTTGGATCGGATCGAATCGACGAATCGATTTTTTTTCCCTGAATCGCCCATCCCTACCTTGAATGTGCACTTGTGCAGCACATACGAGATTTAGAGAATGAGAGAAAGATAATTGTTCAAAGTGTTAACTCCTTTTAAAAAAATCTTCCACCGAAATCTCACAGATTTCCATGTAAAAATAATTTGGCTGCCAATAACAAACAGATCAAATCAAATTCGAGCAAAGAAAACAAAATTTAGAGGTGAAAAGTCCAACTGAAATAACAGAGTTGCGATATGGATGCCTAGAATCTTAGGGCTGATGGCACAGGAGCGATCCTGGTGGCGAAAGTTTTACTATTTCACCGGGCGCCCCCATTTGCGCACGGCCTTAATCCCACCTGAGAGGATGCATGGTGTCAAGACTTCCAACCAACGATATTGGAGGGATTGCCCTATGAATTTGCTTTCAACGAATCAGATCAACGCACGATACGGTACACAAAACTACATGGTCTGAGGCGGATCGAGCTGTGCTGAGAAAAAGATCAATGGAAATTTGATGAGTGCAACTACCGTATAGGCATATCCTTATACTCGTACTTGTAACGTGGTACGCTAAAATGAAGACGTGACGTCAACAATGTTCGAGAAATGGTGTAGGGCTGAAGCCCTACAAAAGCATCAACTTGTGTACTATGTGTAGCCCCATCCATCTGTTACTGCTGTGACGATTTCGACGTCACATGCAGCGATAACTTCATGTCCAAAAAGCCGCTCCTAATGTAAGCCAAAGTTGTTGACGCCATCTTTCTTTTATTTCCATTTACTGTTTTATCTGGCTATCAGTATGTGCGCGCGTTCAGGTCTTTGTTCGTGCTTTTCTGAGCATATATTTTCTACAACCTATCTCCCCCCCCCCCAGCCATATGCATCTACCATTCTACCCTGCGTCTAGATCTACTGAAAAGCAATGAAGAGTTGGAGACGGGTCTATCCTTCTACTAGAAGGGTACCAACGACCCCCTCTGAGCTTCCTTCAGATCAATACTTTTTTTCTCATGCGCATGTTGCCTACTGTGAAGCCTATAAATTCAATGAATTCGTGGACATCAACTGACAGTTGATAGGCCGAGTAGGCCAAATATGGCATGCAGCGCTCATAATGTGTTTTCAACTATGTTGACAATAGGGTGGTTAGAGGCCTTTTTTCGTACTTCTCTTTTCTCCTCACTCAATGGCATGGCATTTAGTTTATTTTTCGAGTGAGCGAAGTGAGCTGCGTCATCAGCCCGTCACTCAGTGAAGTGCGTGCTCACGGGAGATAGGTACCGCTAGAGAGGAAAAAGCGGCGATGCTAGAACATTATTAATATTTTATATGTTGATAGCCTAGTAACCCTTATGGGTGACGTAAGAAATGGTAGTCCCTTTCCATTTCTAATAATATTTAAATCTGAACAAAAGCATTCATAATTGTGACTATCCCCCTCAGCTCCCTACTCACACGCCACTGTCTAGTGCTATAGATCACTGATCAATACGGATTAGATTTTTATTTAGCAAAAACAGTCAAAATATGTACAATTGCACGTACATGTAGGCTATGTAGCCTAACTGCCTAATATGTAGTTAAACACTTGAAACATGTAAGAAAACTTAAGAAATTATGTACCCGTAGTAAAAAAAATTGAGATCAATATTTAATCACCCTACCGGGGGTTTTTTTGTATAATGGGGGGATATCACAAAGCAATTTGCTTTTGCGTGTGTTAAACAAGACAAACTTCTTTCTGAGTTTCACGGGTTTTGAACCTGCAGCAACTGATGAGGATTGGAAGTTGTCTGTTGTCACCTAGAATGTTCTTGCAAACTGAAAAAAGGCTCTGTGCCCGAAGCCCCTCATGGGGAGATTCATGTGGGGGGACGAGCCCCATGAAATATAGCCCAAATGTGAAGGAAAAAATGGATGCATTCATATGGGAAACAGCACCTGCTCCAAATATAGGCCTAATTCAAATGTGTTTGTTTGTCACACATGCGCAAATCCATATTTCAGAATGTTGTGCACAACTTTAACGGAAGGGGGGGGGGGCACTGGAGCTTAATGTGCTGAATTGGGCTTTCACAATTAGAAACAATTTTTTTTTTCAATTCCCAAAAGAGCAATTCCAAATCTTTGAAAGTATTTCAAATAATGAAAATATCTAAAATGTGGACAAATATGTAGATATAGGCCTACGTTATAGGCTAACAACTAAAATCCGTAATAAAAATAATATTATGTATGCTCAATCTATAGATGTAGGCCTACGAGTATATGTTGCTTCATATTGGAGGGGAAAAAAAACTAATTAGGCCTACAATTTTATGTCATTCCCTACTCATCACAGCTGACAATGTCCAATGAGCGCGAAAACACCATTCCGTAGGCTAAGCATGCGCCATGAAGTACATGTAAGAGATATGTAGACGAATGTGCATGCAGGAAATATGGTTTCAAAGGGGAAGTGACGCATATAAAAGATGGACGTGGCTCGCGCCTCACATTTTTTGCGTTTTCATGCGCACGGAACGTTTTAACTAGATAACAAAAAAATGCACGCATTCAATTGTAGGCTTGCTGGTGTTGATTAAATTGTTAATAACCAAGGCCTAATGGATTTTAAATGAATGACAGTGACGTAGAGGATTTTAACGTCGCGATTTATATGCAGATTTTTTTGACGTTCAGTCAGTGACCATGTTTTCATTTTCGTTTCTACAGTTTCTAAGAATTTCCTTTAATTCCCCACCTTTTAGTGAAAACCTTGTCTGGGCCTTCACCACCTCCAGTCTTCTCGCCTCTGGTCCTTTATCAAATTAGGCTTAGAACAAATTTGATTATTGGGTGGTGACTGGTCGTTTTGAACTTCAACATGTAGGCCTTGTCCATGGATGGCGATATCTTTCTTTAGATTAGGCCTACCTGTAATCATCAGCTTGTTAGGCTATCAGACACAATTGGCACGTTTATATGTTGTTTGCATACAATATACATTTATCTTGTTTACGCATCACTAGCACATTCTATTAATCCGTGTACATAAGCGTCGAAGCAAGCACATAAATGTTCCATTTAACGTGCTACTCTTTCTCTCTCGACTATTATTTGCATTAGTATATATGTACATGGGACTAATACCTACTTGGTTAACCTATTGCCCTAGTGAACGAAACAAGCGAAGGAGCGGAAGGTCTAATAGCAGACTTAAATTGCATTATGAGTACACAATTATTGGTCGAGATGCGTCGCACGTGATGTTTTATTTGCTTTCCATTTTACTTTTGTTTAATGGGGAACAAAAACTTGCCTTTCGTTATATGAAGCACCTTACTCGACGATATTCTACAATAATGTTTTTATTTTGTTTCGTACTTTTAATTTTATACTGTCAGTCAAACATACTATCAACCTCTCTTGTGGAAGGCGCCATTTTGAATCTCGGGGCCCTGAAGGTCCCGGTTTTATTCTACGAGCCGTATTAAGGTTACGATCGAAGGTGCATGAGATGTTGTGCACGTGAATCACCACAGAGTGTCACGTGGGACGGTGGAGAATGTCACGTGGTGCAACTCGACGACGCATCTATCGATTATGACGCTTAGGCCTACATGTACCGGAAGTGAGGGGCCTCGACATTATTTCAGTAAATGCTAAAAATAGGCATTTTATTGGCGCATTCACAGTTAAAGTAAAATAGGCCTACACAACCCGTAACAAAACATTTTTTATCTCTGCTTGCGCATCCAGTAAGCCTACTTTACATTTTGATTTTCTTAGATTTTATTGTCAACGCGTAAACTAAATCCAGCCAAGCTATGATCCGCTGCGGTGACTCATCTTTCCTCAGCAAATTCATCTTTTATTCCGTGCGCTAATAGCAACATACGCACAACATGCAACAAATTTGTTTAATGTTGCGCGTGTGTTGCTCTAATTCGCGCTCTGTACTTCTGACCACTGGGGGTTAGGGGTTCGATTCCTTCCTTCATCCGTTGTGCGTTTGTCTTGTAACTTTGTTCTTATAGGACTTATGGGTCTGTGATTGGGTCCATGTGACCTGTTGGCCCCGAAATTCTATATCATAACTGGATTTATTTATTTCAAGATTTATTCACGTGAATTTGTGGTTGTGAGATTACAATACCCAAATAATTATAATCAATCATACTGGTACCGTAGTAAATACAATATAGGCCTTAAACGTTCCATTCTGGTCAGAGACTATAGAATAGAATAGACACCGCACGCGCTATTCACTACCCTAGCAGAAGTTGAAGTCAAGATAACTTGGGCTGGTATCACTAGCGGTATAAGGCGATTCTCCAGAGTGACTCGATCCTTGCTCACTCGTGTTAACCTATTGGTGAGCACCGCTCGAGTCACTCTGGAGAATAGCGTTATACTCGCTAGTGATACCAGCCTTGGATTTATACCTCATTCTGACGTTATTGTCGGCAAAATGGCGGCCCACAGTGTTCTTATGATTTCATTCTCTGGCGACGATAATACTGACCGGCGGACAAGCCCGTCGGTAAGTTAACTCCAGGGGTGCTTTCGAGGGCCAACGCGGTGGAACGCAGTTCCCCCACCTCATGATCTGCTAAAATTGTGTTCCACCACCTCTAATTTTGCCCAACCTGAGTTCCACTTTAGTTTTATGACATTTGTATTTTGTTTCCTATTTTTTGGGCCTATATTGAAATTTTATAGTGATTAAAAAATGTCGAAAAACGTTGAATTCTTAAGTTTCATCAAAAACTGGTGTAAAACTGCACAACTGGGTACAAATTGTCCAAAATGAGCCCAATATTCTAGAAAAATTCCTTCGCTCAGTCGTTGATATTTTTGATATCAATATTGTACAATAAATTGAAGCTTTTATAACAAATGTCAAAATCAAAGAAAATCAGTCAAATATTGGTACAGAACAGAATGGACATAGAATGGCAACGGACACCAATAGCAAAATGTGCCAAACGGGTGGCTCTACTGCATCACAAGACCAAGAATCTCTGTGGGCACTGCTGTAATACAGAAACAATCTGGATATTTGTTAGGCTTGTATCACTAGCGGGTATAAGGCCATTCTCA
Source organism: Polyzonium germanicum (assembly GCA_034700265.1). Classification (NCBI taxonomy): domain Eukaryota; kingdom Metazoa; phylum Arthropoda; class Diplopoda; order Polyzoniida; family Polyzoniidae; genus Polyzonium; species Polyzonium germanicum. The sequence goes on along the minus strand of JAQIYI010000417.1, from coordinate 4,858 downwards.
AGAGTGACTTCTAGCCTTGCTCGCTCGTGTTAACCTATGGGTGAGCACCGCTGGAGTCACTGGAGAATCGCGTTATACCCGCTAGTGATACCAGCCTAAGTTTTCAAGTCTCATTTTATTTCAATGTAAGTATAAAATGTGTAGCATCCAGATCATACAAGTTCAACAAGGGGGGCGGGGTACACTCCTGCGCAACAAAAACCATAGTTCCCCGAGGGAATTTTTAGGAAAGCACCCCTGATTAGCCCGTCCACTTATTTTCTTCTGATTTGATATTCATATTTGACATTTACAGAGTATTTAATATAAAATAAAATAATATATTACTTACCAACAAACAAGAAAACAGTCAGTTGAAATTGTTGAATAAGGCAAATTGGCAAAGACTTCGCAAGAGAATGAAATCATAAGAACACTGCGGGCCGCCATTTTGCCGATAATGACGTCAAAATGGTCACGGGAGCCCAGTTATGTTGGCTTCAATTTTTTCGGCACGGCGGTTTCTATTCTATTCTATAGGGAACTGGCAGGGTGGCGCTGCGAGCGCGGAGAGCCACCGCGCACAGTACAGTCAGCCCCACATTCAGTACAGCGGCCAAATTTGTAAGTTATTCAAACAATAAGAGCGCTGGGACAACTGAGGCTTACGGGGAACGTTGTAGAAGACTACCTTTGGTTCAATACCGGATGTGCTGCCATAGTAATTATTACACCCAAAGACACTACAAACATTCCCTTTCTTTGCCGACATTTTAAAACAACAGCCAACTTACAAGAAAAGCAGAAAGCGGAAGGCAGCTAAATCATGGGAAAGCTTACAGCTTTGGCCGCTACAAGAAAGTGGCGCTCTTCAACAACAAAATGGCGGTCCTCAAACACTCTTGCCAGTTCCATATAGTCTCTGATTCTGGCATGTGCTTTTAGCATGCTCGTGATTTCATGTCACGTGCTACTTTCGCAAATAAGCCCTACCGACGTCTGGTTTTCGCCAAAGTGATTCGAGCGTTACTCGCCCATGTTAGGCTATGGGTAAGCATTAAGCAACGCTCGAGTCACTGGAGAATCGCATTATATCCGCATGTGATACCAGCCTTGGTCTAGCTTATAAGATTATACGGTAATTTAATTTGCAAAGAAATATGCCCACTGTTTCGTGCGATCATAGGTCAAATGTGAACGTTCGTTTGTTTAGCTTCTATTGTTGCGCAACAATATGCACTAGGGTAAACATGTCGAGCGCTGCACTCTGAAACAGGAAGTAGTTTGTCAGTCTGCGAATTGGCAATCATCTCAGCAGGAAGTCTTGGACAACAAAAATGTGATTTTTACACAAATTATGCGCGGAAATTCTGCCAAAATGGCGTGTTTGCTGATCGCAGACCACATGGTGCGTCAGAGGGTAGGCCTACCTGACCCCGTCCATCCACTCATCCAGCAATGACAAACATTATGGCCCAGGCCTACTTTGCTAGAGGTTACTGACCTCTTATGTGCTAGGCGAGCCACGTTTAGGCCCAGGCTAATCCAGTTGCTTGAAAATGTTTTACGAGTTCATCTTGTAACTTTCTGGCTTCTGACTTGCGATGAACTGTATTACCACAACTAGGCTAACTTTGTTAACCAAATCTGTCGTGCAGCGTGTTGTGACCTAGCCACCTAGATCTATCAGCCTTGTGGCCTCCCCCCCCCGTCCTTGTCAGTGAGGAGCCCCTGTGACAAGGACAGCCTGGCAGGTGTCTGAACATCACCTGTTTTGGAGTTATGCTTGCGGCTTTCACAGAATCACAGTCGCCTCATTGCTATGTTAAGGAGCAAGGCAACCCAAAATATAATCATTTGAAAAATGTCTAACGTAGGCTTAGGCCTATATTTTTAATATCTTTTTTTATATTTATTAACTAGGCCTATTTCTATTAACTCGCTTTGGGCTCTTGTAATTGCACAAATCTCCCACCGGCTTTTGTTTTTTTACCAACTTCCACTGAACCTAGAGCACTGAAATTTCATCTAGGCTTACAATTCCAACTCTGGTTACAAAACAATCCATTATAATTTTGGCCCGATCGGGCCGCGCACGGCCAGACAAGTAGGCCTACACTCCGTATACACCATGTATTATTTTTTAGGCTTCACATTTTCGCCACTAGGAGCGCTGCGACGCTTAATGTTAAATCGCGGCCCTGTTTCCCTTTCATGGCGGCTGCTCAATGTTGAGTTAATGCCAGTTTACTTTTAATGGCGTATAGCAGACGACACTGATTTCTGGTTTACATGCTGTAGGCCCTATTGCGGGAAGAAAAGTTAAAATCATTCAAAATATTTTCATTAGGCTAAGAAATTGATCGCAAAAACCTAAAACCGAAAAGTCAAAATAATTTTCGCTTCCCCTTTAAAGACACTTGAGTAGCTTGGCACGTTTCTTTAATCTGGCATAGGCAGTCCAGGGTCGCCAATGAATTAGGCTAAATTATGCTCTCGGGTCGCCTTTCTAAGGAGTGTTGACCAACAACGGTGAAAACGAGGAAAGGTCGGACCCCGTTAAGTATTTTGATACGTGCTAGTAATTTTAACTGACAGATAGGTCTACAAACTTGTATAGTTCACTTTAAGGTGTGTTTTTATGTTTGTGTGTGTGAATTTCATTTGTGTGAACTCAGCTTATGATTGGCGGTCGTTCGCACGCGGGCATTCTGGCAACCGCAGCATAAAGCATTCGCTTTCATATCAAATATGTTTATGTTGTCTATTTCTGTTGTTTGTATGCGCATTGTTCTTTATTTCTATTACATTTTTTTCTTCTTTCTTCTGCTTTAGTTTCCTACGCGACTAGGCCTACTTTCAAGATCAATTTCTTCCTTCTTCCTCGTTTTGGTTGGTTGGTTGTTTTAAGCCCACTTGTTTTCCCTCGTCGTGTTGTTTTGCATCATTCATGATGATGCCACCATGCTCATATTTATACCTACTGTAGGAACTATGTTGTATGCATGCGACGGTGCACTCGTATACGTATCAAGTACGTAGACCTTCTTTGGCTCCCATGGCGGCGTCGTCGTTGTTACTGCCAACTACCGCGTCACTACTGTTACATCCACCTACGGTATTCCCAAAGACTTTAAATCCGTACGTGCAGTGTATGTTGGAAGCATTGCATGTAAAAGTAAGTGCATGCACATTTCTATACCCTGTTTAAATGATGCGATCTAAATCGCCATTTTTCGCTCCATTTGTTTCCATCCAAAATGTATAAGCCACATTAAATATCACTGAAATTGTTGAAAATGTCAGCCAATATGCTTAAACTAGGCCTACGACAAAGTGCGCGCTTCAAGAGGTTGTTTCTGCATAAACATATTAAACGATTATTTATTTCGTCATGTTATGCTTAGAAGAGAACGCCTACGCTCCCTATTCCAGTTGGATTTTCGCTTTTCAAGATTATCTTTTCTGAGTAAAAAATATCATTTGTGATGATAAATCTGAATCAGACCATCACCTCCGGTAAGCGATAGGCGCTTTATCGATATGCGCCACGTGACACTGGCTACAAGTCATGCGCTCTCGATCGCGCTAAATTCAAAATGGCGCCTCCCTTGAGGGAAGTTGATAGCGCGTTTGATTCAGCGTGGAAAATAAAAAAGCGGGTTAAAATAAAAATATTATCGTTAAATATTGTCCAAAAAGGTTCTTTATCGATCGAACGGTGAGATTTTGTTTTGAAAATCGGTGTTGCTTGTCCTTTAACAATCAATATTTCTGAAAAATCAATACACGTGTGACGCCTTAATTAGCCTATTGGTCCGGGTAAATAAATATTTTATCACATTATAAATGATTTTTGTAAAGGATTTTTTTAACAATCTTTTAATAAGTATTTGGGATAAAAAATTTCTGTTTTGGTAAATACTGCTGCTGCTATTTGGTGTGCTTTTTATTCAGAGAATTAATCGTTTCCGTTTCCTTTCGCTTGTTTGAACGCTGCGACCCGTTCTGTCGACACAAGAGAGAGAGAGAGAGAGAAAAAAAAGAGTGGACAATTGTTGACGCAAAAGTGCTCTTATCTACTCTCGTACTTCCAGTTTTGAACAACAGATAGCGTACGACATTCACTATACACATTCTATGGGATGCCTATTGATTCGAGATAACGCTTGAGATGAAGCTAAAACCTCGCAGATGTTTCAACATGTCAGCTTTTTTGTGTGGCCTACATCTAGACTTTAGCTAAAGCGCCATAGATATCTTGTGGTGGTTGAAGACGAAACTTGTTTTCAGACTTTTGACGAGCAAGAAATTGTGAAAATAAAGATGGAGAACGAGGAGTTGACTGCAATCACTGCATAGGCAGCAGACGCAATCTTAAAATGGCATACTAGACTTCCTATTCCTATGTGTCATATTGCCTTTAAAAAAATAATTGGGAAGTGCATGTTAAAGGTCGGGAGTAAGAATTGCTTCAGGGTGGCTATCTTCTTCTTTTTTTATTCTTTAATAGCGGTAGACTTTAAGGGGCGGGGCGTGTCCGTCCGTCTGCGTTTTATTTTTGAAGAAAAAAGAAGTTTCCCACTACAAGGGCGCGAACTCGCACCTCTTGGGCGCAAGGCGAGGACCTCAACCACTAAGCCACGCGGCTTTCATGCCTTTATCAGTTTAAAACTTCGATTTGAACCGCGTATGCAGCGACGCTTAAACCGCTCTGATCTCACAGGCGAAGCCTCAGGCCCTCTCAGTGACTTATTCTGTGAGATCGGAGTGGGCAGAGACGTTCGTCCGTCGCCGAGGGGAAAATATATAAAACAAATGGCGGGGGGGGCCAGGGGAAATAAAAATGCTATAATTTATTATTTTTGAACGAGCGAGC
>JAQIYI010000416.1:0-19541 GCA_034700265.1 Polyzonium germanicum | reverse complement strand
CGATGCCGATGCATGGTTTTTCGTACAATCGGCGCCGATGCCGATGCCGATGCCGATACATCGGCGCATCCCTAATATAATTGGTTTTAAACTGGGGAAATCTAGGCCTACTCTAAAGGAGTGTTTTTAAGTTTCTATCAGTGATCATCGCGCCTCATCTATCGGCTTTCTGTGACTGGGTGGGCAACTTGTAAATACCTAACGGTACTAACATTATTAAGATTGGTGCATATTTCTAATGGTAATAAGGAAAACTTGAGCGCGACTTGAGACTGTCTGCGACTCAGACTGAGTTTAGACGGTCTCAAGTCTCATTCAAGTCTTCAGCATTACGTATTGCCAACGTTAGGCTCACATTTTTGTGCTGCCATAAACCGTCTTTCTCGGTCGTTTTGTTGGCATCACCTAAGGGCTTGTCCCTATTTGGCCCCATTGTTTAATTTTAAGTAAAGTACGGTCTTGAGCAGTGTCTCTTGCTTGACTCAACGTCGGTGAGCTAGCTCGAGCTGCTGTTTCAAGCACACTTCCTTCATGTAGCCTTGAAGGGCTTAGTCGGCTGGCTGCCCTCCATTAGAATGTACTTAGTTAATTATGGTTACATGTACTTATCTAGTCGTAGTTTCATGACGTCATTACATGTATTTACCTAGGCCTAGTCGTAATTTCATGACGTCATTTACGTCATGCATGCCTTGACTAATTGTGGAAGTAAATATTGTTTTCCCCAATGCATGTGCCATCTTGGCTTTTACAATGTTTAAGGCTGCAATCACAATGCCTTTTAGAGCTGCCTTGACTTGAAAAAATCCCAAGACAGGCTCTTGATTAAGTCTTGTCTCCATTCTCTCTGAATAGATATAAATGACGTAGGTCAATTCTCAACCTGACTTGCGATTTTCCAAGTCGAGACACCTCTAAAAGTCATTAGTGATTCCATCCTAAGAGTTACGAGGAAAACTTGAACTCGACTTGAGACAGTCTTTTAACTCCCTTGGATTACATCGTGGAAAAAACAAGTCGGGTCTCGAATCGCTTTCAAGTTTCCCTAGATCTTGATTTGTGTTTTGTTTCAGATTTTTACTTAAGTTTCACAAATAGTTTATTAAATATTAGGTCGATTTAAGCCCAAGGAATATATGTACGGTAAAGAAATCTTGAACGCGACTTGAGACTTAACTCCACCGTAAACTCAGGGAGTTAGACAGTCTCAAGTCGCGTTCAAGTTTTCCTTATAGCCCTTTGGGATGCCTGTACCAGTATTTTGATTACAATACAGCTAGGATTAAATGTAGGCTAAACTAATCCGTTTCTTTTCTGCATTTATATTTCTGCACCGTTAATTCGGATGAAACAACCTGGCTCGGCATTCCGCCCTTTCGTCCGCCCGACAGCTGCAGTGTCGTACTGTCGTCCATCTTTTATTTGGTAATTACTTCTAAAGATCGTAACTAGCCCAGGTTTAATTATTCATATATTAAACCTGGCTTAGTTAATCCTGGGCCGGTGTATATACAAAAATGTAAGGCCTCTGTCAACGCATGAGCAGAGATTTGCTCCGCGTTCTAGTTTTAGCTTTTACTGCGAACGCGCCATTAATGTTTCATTCTTGCTTTAGCTTATTAGCCCAGTAGAAGTTTGGTTGAAGAGGTCAAATAAATGTTTTTCCAATTTATTTAATCGAAATTCGTGTACAGTCTGAATAAGAAAATGGCCGTTAAACAAAGGTGAAAACGTAGCACTATTTATCTAGCTGCCACTAACTATATGAAGCTTCCCTAAACCGGCTGTTCTAATACCCCTAAGCCTAACTATTCAGGCCCTATTATTATGTCTTTGAAAAACGCTCAATGAAACGGTAAAGGACAAGTGGACATGGATGAATGAGACAAAGCAAAGTGTTTTATGTGAGCTCGATGGCCTTTTGGACCGCCTCTGCCAAGCGTCTTTTGTACGCGAACCTAAAGTCTAGCTTGTGCCATGTCCCGAGTTCCTCTTGAGGAAAACTTGAAACTGCCTTTCCCAACGTTGGAGGTAGTCTCAAGACGCGTTAACATTTTTCTTATGGATGTTTCCGTGACGATTAAGTAGGTCTTTGGCAACAGCAGTCTGTCCATCGTTGCTTGGCTAGTCCTCCGACGTCAGTTTCACCTTGACCGGGTCGTCTTCCGCCAGGTCCTTCGACTTTAGCTCCTTCAGTTCCGTCATGCCGGAGTTGCGCTCGCTTCGAAAGAAAAATCGCAGATTAGCCATCGGAGATGATCGTGACAGCGCCGTCAAATCGCAGTGCCTCAAGCAACAGCCTTTCCCTTGAACTTGATTCGCGATTTCTGGACGCAACTTTGTGTTGGACCAAGTCTCAGTTCGCACGTTGCTTTGATAATAAATTGAGCGCCGGTTGTCACGCAGACTTGAATGAGACAAGCTCAAGTTGGGCTTTCTTCCGCTTGAGACACTGCGATTGGAGCGATGTGTATAGATGCAGGTAGGGCGGCACACATCGCGCCCATCGGAATGTGATCACGCAGGCTTACCGGTGCTTGAGGAAGTTCTCCTCCGACTTGCGCTTCTGCCCCAGCAGGAACGCTATGAGGCAGGCCCCAATGACCACGAGGGGCACGATGATGCCGAGAGCAATGCCCGACGTGACGCCCGCCCTCCGTGCATTATACACCGCCTCATCTGAAAGCGCAAAACAACGTCAGGATCAGCATGAGTCGCACTCGAGTCTCACTCACCCCTTCTCGCCCGTGTAGTATACGCCGGCGTACTTCTGCGCGCCGTATACGGTGCCGTGGACGAACAGCACGACGGCCAGCGTGATGGCCGCCAGCCCGCCGAACACGAGGCCGACGGTCAGGCCGGCGTTCCTGGCATTGTAAACCGCCTCGTCTGCAACGGCAGAGGCACACGTACGACTCTCGTAGGGCCACCTTCAACGACTTGTCGCTCAGGTGCCCTACGGCAGGGTCTTCCGAAAGGACTTTCAGCCGCAATTTGCCACAATCACTTTTCGAGGTGTCTCCACTTGAAGAAATCCCATGACGTTTGCATTTATCCATTCTCTCTCAATGGAAAAATATGACGTACTCTGAGCCTGTCTTGGGATTTTCTCAAGTCGAGACCGCTCTGATAGTAATTTGTGATTCCAGTGCCCGTGGCTGAGGGGTTTGGCGCTCTACTCCTGATTAGGGGTGCGATTCCTTCCTGCATCCCTGGTCTCTGTTAGGACCGAGTCGGGTCACTGTGACCCGTGACCCCGGAGTCCTATCATCATGAATGAGCGAGCCACTCTGGGTCGGACGATTATTCGCGTCCCGTTCGCTGCTAGCCTAGTTTCACGTGTCCACTCACCGATGCATTCCGTCTCGCCCTTGTCGGCGCGCGACCACTCTCCCGTGGGCAGACAGTCCCTGTAGACCTCGCCGATCAGCATGAAGCCCGGCTCGCAGAAGAACTTGACCCGCGTGGCGATCAGGTACTGACGGCTGGACTTGTGGCCGTGACGCGGTGTCCACAGAGCGCCGCAGGTGATCACTGCACACGAGAGAAGACGAGTCAGAGGTTGCAATCACCCATGCGCCAGATCTCAGGGCTCGTCTCGGTCTCAAGACGAGCCTCTCTTGACTAATTGGCATTTCTAGAGTGGAGACGGGCGTCTGCACCGCTCAACAAATGATATCTGTGGACGAGTCGAGTGACGTACGTGGCTTCAGTCCGTCCGACTTCAACGTCTTCAGGCTGTCCGCGCTGTAGCGAGTGGACGTGGCGAAATCTCTGTTTCCGGTGATGACGTAGTCGAAGTAGCACTGGTAGGACAGACTGCACACTCGGTTCACCATGTCCGCCGTCAGAGTCCTTGCAACAAGAGGAAAATGAAATGTCTCGCTACCCCTGGTAAAGGTCGTCAGTATGTTCGATTACGTGTTGCTGTAGATGGTCGGCTTCCGGTCGATGACCGGCTGGAACGTCTCGTTGTAGTAGGTGTTACTGCTGCGACCGAACTCGTGGAAGAAGAGCGATTTGCCGACGGGACGATCGGGATCTTCCGAATCCTTGACAACCCCTGCAAAATCGTTTTCATTTTTAATATTGTTATTATCGAGTGTTTGAGCTTGTGCTTAAGCGTAAGCTTACATTTCAAGCCGAACAGACGATGGATGGCATCGAAGTTGGTCTGCGCCGACTGCGGAGACACAGGGATGTCGCCCAACGGCGTTGTAAAGTCGTCGTCTTGCGTGCCGCTCCAGTTGCCCATCAGTCCTCGAGTCGAATTCTGGTTCAATTTAAAGGAGACAATTATCGACAACATCAACGTCTTTGCACTTTTGTCTGGAACTTGTTTGTAAAGTTTTTTGGAAGGTCTTTGGAGCTTCTTTGGAACTTCCAAGTTGTTGGGCAATTCTTTGTAAATTCTTTCAAGTTCATTGGAACTTCTCTCGAAGGTCTTTGCAAGTTATTTGGCAAGTTCTTTTGCAAGTTGTTTACAGGGTCTTTTCAAAGTTCCTTGGAGGTATAATTACCATGAAGGAACGTGGCAGAAGAACGCGACACGTCATGTGACCCATGCTTTCGACGACTTCCACGCCAGCTCCTGACTGGAACTGAATGATGACGTTGGACTGGTTGTGGATGTTGCCTGGCACGTACACCGTCACTCCTAGGAGACAAAGAAAAACACCCGAATCTCGTGGTCAAAATGCATCCGAGACATTCGCTAATCTCGTTGACTTTTTCAAGTAAACAAATTAGTGTTTGGCTTCGGGCACAAAGAGATTGGACAACATGTCAAGCTTGCGTAGGAAATTGGAAAGGAATTAAGGCGGACCTCTGAATGCTTGGTTCTTCTGATGGGGTCTGTCGAAGTAGACTCTGTTGTGGTCGACGAGGACGTCCAGTCGGTAGCGCCACCTGGCCTCGATGTTCCTCAGCTGCACTTCCACCGTGGACGACACGTTGTCCTTCATGGCCACGGACGTCATCTCGGACGCCCGAAGGCGAACGGCTCCTGAAAGCGAATCGACTGCACTTGAGAAGGTCGTCTTAATAGCTAGCGATCGCTTGTGATATGTAGGTCCATGCAGAGGACTGCATGGTCTCAAGACCTTGTCCAGAGCGTCTCGCAGATTATTCCACAAAAAACCGACTTACGCCTCTCGTCCACCACTTGCGTGAAGCGCCCTTGGACGTCGATCTGATTGGCCCGGTTGTTCACCCTGACCAGGACGTACTCGCCCAGGCCGTTGAACGTGTACTCCAGGTTGTCGAACGTTATGTAGTGAGGATCTCCGAACACGGCCGCTGCAACAGCATCAAACGGTGTTTATTTATTGATTCAGGGGTCACAAGGTGACCCGGGCAACGGTTATTTGCCATCTCCGAAGAATGCACGCTCACATGCGTTGGGAGACTGGTAGCCGGCGCAGTCCTGCGACGACCGGAACTTGCGGTAGGCCCAGCAGCCTTCCGTGTCCGTGTCTTGCCAGCGACAGCAGAAGTAGTAGGCCATCAGGTCGTTCACCCAGTGAGACAGACTGGGAACCTGCAATCGTTCTCGTTTCGTGAAACTGTCAACACACGGACACTTCCATGTCCAATGGACATGCCTCGCGCGGATTCGATCGTACTTTGCCGGTGTCGAAGTAGGGAAATCCACCGAAGGGATGAGATCTGGCCGGAGAGCCTCCGAAGGGCGTGTCGGCCGTCAGGATCAGGTAGTTGTCGTTGTCGTAGCAGCACTGCTGGCCGTTTCCATCAAAGCTAATTCCGATTGGGTTAAAAGGGCAAACTTGAAGGCGACTTAAGGCTTGTTCATCGAGTTCACTCTGTTGGCATACCTAAGGGTTATAAGAAAAGCTTGAGTGCGACTTGAGACCGATCAAGCCGCGTTCGAGCCTTGCTCATACCCCTCGCCGATGCCAACGTCGATTGTTAAGAGGGGCCATTGACTCACTTGGGCACTCCGGATCGCACGCAGTGCTTGGCCTCCCTGTGCAAATAGCAGCCAGTGTTCATGTTCATGTCGCACGACGGGTCCGGTCCGAAGCGGCCCTTGTCCGACAGCGCCTGGTTCAGGGTGCACGGACATCGGCTGACGGCGTTGGCGAACGTGTTCAGCCGGTCCTCGCGCTGCATCCAGTTGTCGCACTTCATGCGCGCCCACTCGGGGCCGTCGTAGCGCGACCACTGAGACTTGAAGTACCAGCCCAGCGGCAGTGGCCGGCTCCACAGCGTCCTGCAAGGACACGAGCGTTGCAACTGCCACGAAGGCTTCTGAGAGCTGCCAAGGGCGTTTATCGATTGGGGAAATGGATACTCACGGCGTGTCGGTGAGACCTTCGGCCTTCGGATTGGTCAGGTTGATCTGCAGGAAGCCGAAGCCGATGTCTCTGGTGTCCCAGTTGTTGCGTTCGGTGTAGTCGGCGGGGGTCAACGTGTACGCGCCCTTGTTGGGCACCGACTCGACCAGCGTGTCCACGAACACGATCTCCGGCATCGGTCCCGTTTCACTGCGGGGCAAAATAGGTGAGTAAGACAAGTCCACGTCCGTCAGTCCTCCCGGCCTTCATACGTGGACTCACCGATACGCCCACAGACTCATGGTGACAGGGGCGCCTTGGTTGTACGTGAGGTTGCCCGTGGTCCATTCGACGGCCAGGCTCTCGGGATTCAGAACGTGCACGTCCTCTCGGTTGCGGATGTAGACCACTTCCTTGGCTTCGTCCGGAGGCTCTGCAATCGAATCCAACGGCCCAGTAAGACATTGATTCAGCAACGTCCGTGGACATCAAGGCCTGAATCGCTAATGACTCGGAGCTGTTTCGACTCGAAAATATCCCAACACAGGCTGAGAATACGTGAGTCCTTTTTCAATTCAGAGAGAATGACTAAGTGATCGGAGCCTGTCTTGGGATTTTCTCGAGTCGAGAGAGACCTCCGAGAGTCATTAGTGATTGCAGCCTAAGAAAGACGCCCAGAACTTGATTCGAGAATTGCGCAACGTCCATGGACGACGGACATTAAGAAAGGAATCGATTGAGGAATTCTTGCCCAGATAAAATTGGTTCCTGAACTGGAAGGCTCCGTCTCCGATGGTGAGGAAGACGTCGATGTATCCGATGTAGAAGATTCGCGGCGTCAGGCAGGTGGCGTGGTTGCGGTCTCGGTACTGGCACGTCACTTCCACGTCCTTGAACTTGGCCTTGATCCGCTGGTTCGGGCTGAAGCAAGGCCCGGTCATGTTGACCAGCACTCCGCCCAGCATGTTGCCAGCCTGCGGCGACAGAAACAGCTGCGGCGACGACATTCCTGTTGGACGGTCATCAATCACAAATGAGGCCTACTCAAGGCTGACTCAAGTCAGCCCACTGTCGCATCCATCAACGGCGACTCGAGTCAATCTTGAGTCGTTGCAGCCAAGCCTTACCTGGCTCGTAGTTGCAGACTCCCGAGTAGATTTCCTCGTCGATGCGGAACATGTGCCGGCCGGACTTGCCGTTCACCTGGCCGTTGTAGACGAGGTTCGTGATGCGGGCGTTCTGCGAGTAGGGCATGTACTCGTAAGCTCGAGTGCCGTTTCCGGCGTTGAAGCCCACCTGCGGATTCGCCAATCTTGAGTCAGTCTTAAGTTATGCAAGTCGATCAAAGGCACTCTTACGAAGGCTGGAATTCCGCCCAGTCCGTCTCCAGGTCCGCCGCCCGAGTTGGTCGCCGACGTCCACTTGATGGACTCGTAGTTGTACATGCAGTACGTGAGGATCTCGTCCGTGGCGATGACCACTTGGAAGGTGTTCGTCTTCGCGCATAACGGAAGGGACAACGATTTAGCCAAATTTGAGACAATGTCGTCCTGAAACACCGAGTCACTCACGATCTTCTTGGTGCCGGACGATCCGCCGTTGAAGGTCATGTTCCTCCAGGTGATGATGATGACGTGCTTGGGCGTGAAGTACTCGGCTCCGATGATGCCGCTCTGGATGTCCATGGTCAAGGCGGCCTTGATGGCGGCTTCTTCGTCCCGCTGCTGGTCCACGGTCCAGCCGGGTGCCGGCGGCGTTCCACTGGCACTGCCAACGTCCGGAATGATCCTGAGGGCATTTCCCCCAAACATTTCCTTTAGTTCTGAGCTTCTTTAAGCTTTCCAAAACGTGTTTGCCCATTTCTTCGCATTTTCAATGGTTTTAAAAGGTTTCAAACACAGGTCTGAGACAATTGCGAGTGCTCCTCACCTGACGTAGACGCCGGGATCCAAGTCGTCCGCGTCGACTTTCTCGCCGATGGCCGCTTCCATGTGGAACGGACCGATGAAGGACGGGTCTGGCTTGACCGGCCAGTCGTCTATGGGCAGCTTGAGGGGACGTTGAGTGCTGGGCGGAGACTGGCTGAAAGCTATGTGGCCATGGAGAGACACCTGTTGGACGCGCATACCAAATGAATGAGCAAACATTGGACAAGGAGATCAGGAAGCGATCGACAAGGACATGATCGTTGTACTTGCTCTCTGGACCTGAGGAACTAATGGGCAATGTCATTGGAAATGTTGTTGGTGGAGGACTCACCCAGGTGTAGTTGAAGTAGAATCCGTAGAAGGGCAGCGGAAAGCGGAGGTTGAACTGCACCAGGGCGATCATGTCCGCGATGTTCGTCACCGGATACTGCTCGTACGGGTACATGAGGCTGTCCTGGATGCGCCTCGTGTTCTCCTGCACGGGCGCGTTCGGATCGACCACTGAGTTGACGCATAAAACGAGAGTGGTTCACAAAGACTACTGGCAGACTCGGAGTGCACATCGCTCTCTAGCCACGTCATTAGCCTTGTTTGAAGGCAACGGGAGTCAGCGCAAGTGTTCGAGTCCATATTGCACTTGCATTGAAATTCATTGCATGCTACTAGCCCAGTCTCCATTCTATTCATCAACAATGCTAATTCAGACTTACTCCAGGCCATGCACTCGAGACTGACTCACTACGAGCCTAGCACTTGAGATTCTCCCGATCGATGATCGTTCATCAAACAATCAAGATTGCCTTGAAGGAATGGAATGCAAGATATCCTATCACTAGGGGTCTCCAGAGTGACTCCAGTGTGACTCATGCAGAGCGAGGTCTGCATGAGACACACTTGAGTCACTCTGGAGACACGTAGTGATAGGATATCTTTGTTTTCATTTTCTCTCAATCTGGGTTATGTTTGAGCTTGAGGCCGAGCTTTTGTTTTATTTCCGGCAGCTACGATCGGCTTATATCAGCAAGTCGCAAAGTAAACTGAAGGCGTAACAACTGATAAGCCTAATGTTTAGCTGTTGTTGGCCTTTCACCTGGCAGGAAACAAACGTCCTCACAATGCCTTCGCACCAACCACCCTCATTCCACGCCCAATCCAAAGCCGAGCCTAGTTGGCATGTTGATTATGAAATAGGCCCGAATAAGTAGATATTACATAGGCCTATCGGGCATTTCAATTTCGAAGGAGTCCTTCAGCATCTAGCTGAGATCGCAGAAGGGCTTCAGCAAGGGTCTTTCACAAAGTCATACCGGAAGCTCTGAATTTGGCGAGCCGCAAGTCCTTAATGGGAACAGCTCAATGCGCCGACCGCAGAAGTCCTCAATTAAAAGTCCGGAAGCAAAGGTCCTTCTTGATTTAGAAGCTGGACATTTTTGCTTCCAGAAGGACCTCTGCTTCCGGACTTTCAATTGAGGACTTCTCCGGACGTCCTGGGACGTCGAGCTGGCCGGGACACCAACGACCCAAAACATCCGTCGAAACCAACTCGGAAGGCAAGTGCTCGAAGACTTAAGAATTCTAATTATTGGCCCTGCAAGCAGCCCAATGGCAGAGCGACTTAGGCGTGAGCTTACCATTTTGTATGAAGTTTCTAGGCGGCTGAACTTGTCCAAGAACAAAGGCGCCTGCGGAGAATAGTGTCAGCAGGACGGCGCAGGCCATCGTCCGGCGCGTTCCTGCAGGACATGGTGTCATTCTGGGAGCTCTTCCAACTAGGTCTTTCCTCTCAAGAAATCAGCAACGCGCTACTTTGCCGCTCATTATGGGCGTTGTTTTCTCGTCGGAGCCTCGGGTGCGACGATGTCCTCCACGTCGTCGCGCAAACGCAAATGCGGCAATATAAGGATAACACACCCTGTTTGCGCAATAGGAACCGCAATTCATTGCTTCCAAAACCAATATTTGTCGATAACGGCTTAGTCATGGGTGGTAACGTAGCGATTATCACCTAAGCGCGTAGATTATGCGCCATGCACCCGGCTTTCGACTCGTGTGAAGTTCTGGCTCCATCTGAGGCCTGCACTTATCGCCGTTGCTTATCAGCCCGAAGGCTGAGCCAGCGGCAATGATCCGCAATTGTCCTCCGCGTTCAAATGGAATTCCTCTCGCTGACGCATTGTTTGCCCACGCGAATGCAATCATTACGTGCGACAACTGATGCAACAGTTCTTGGAACGTTGTTTGTCATCTGGCACTGCCCAAAGTGATCATCAGTAAATACAATTGATCCAGCAGTGCACGGTCATCAGGCTGGTCCAAATCCAATGGAGAAAACCTTTTCAGCTACTGTAATTCTCAGAGCAAACTTGTATGTTTTCAGAAATTCAATTTTTCAACTGGCAAATTCGATTTTTGCATCAACCTATAGCCCTCCCTAATAGTCATGCGTGTTTGGAAGGCTCTTGCCAACTTGGCAAGGCCAAGTGCATGATTCCACTTGGCAGCCAAAGCATTGCTTCAATTTGCAGCACTTCTTAGTACATTTTAGTAAATTTGTATGTTTTGAGGAGAAGTTGCAGCAAAATTCCTTTATCCGTAGGCCTACAATCGGTCGATCTTATCCTAGGCAACTCTTGATTACAGTGGTTATCTACATTAAATGAATCACTAGAAAAGCTAATTATTCGCGCCAATACTAGAGTAATCGTGAGGATATCTATATTCATATTTTGTTAAACATATTCTCCTCAAATGCTTAGAATAATCAACAACATATTATTAGCAATTTGCCTGATGAGGAAGCTGTTGTGCAGCAAGAGTGCATCGGAAATATTGATTGCAAATTATATTATTTTATTTTGATAGTCATTTATTCAAATAAACTCGTGTATGAAGTTATTAATCAAAATCATGAATGCATTTTTGATATGAAATCGTTTCTTTTGAGTACCAAAATGGCGGCGAGCGCGCATTGCGTTGTAGGAATCGGTCGTCGTAGCGCTGCGCCATCTAGTGGCCTCAATCGAGCTAGAAGTTGTACAAGTGGCCGCTAGATGGCGCTGCATCACCCATTGCCTACATTTTGTCTTTACCTAGAGCGCAATGCATTCTCGTTTTTCGATGCATCATGCAATCCGGCATTTTGAAATGCCAACTTGTTTTCACGCCGTTTTTGTTCTTTTTTCTGCAGCTACTGGTGCAAAGTGTCAAAGAAAACAGATCTAGATCAGCTGTAAGGACGCAGATGTGAATCAAATCGGCAACTAGGTGTGTATTGCAAGAGCTCTGTGTTTTACTTACGGTTCACCTGTTCAAATGTCGTTCCATTCTGCGCGATTCAAATAAGCCTAATGATTGAATAGGCCTAAGCGCAGGGCATGAAAGCCTCGCTTCAACGTAGATGTGATCTGGATCTAAATTTAGATCTTGATCAGGCCCCTTACGTGAGCCCCGCGGCTCCCTACGGCGTAGGCCCATAACCGGTATAAGGGGGACTTAATTGAACGCGTCTGAGATTCAAACTAGGCCCACACACATATGGTCTCAAGTCGCGTTCAGCATTCAGTATTCACTGCCCTTAGGCCTAGTGTGCATGGCTCTGGGCCTATGGTCTACATCGCACGGAGTGATTTCTGGCGCTTATGACGTCACATTACCGAATACCGTAACGAGTCTTATGCTGTTAGAAACCCCCTTCTTCGTTGCTAAATGCCGGCTATCCGGCAATTCAATGAATTCATGGCTAAATAGGACGTGCCGCGCGCGATATGGGACGCAACGTCGTTGCATAAAAAAGGCGACGGCCTGCAGGACTCACTTGACCTTTACATACAATTGCCTGCCTTTTGCGTACAAGAGAAAATGAGAGGGCAAGGTGTATTTCACGTGTAAAACAGGTTAATTAAGGCAGGGATATTTAGATTTAGTCTAGCGTGAACACGATTTTATACAGGCCTTAGACGATTTAGTAAGCTCAACTAAGGTCTTTAGTCGGATGTATTAGTCGGGCCTGTGCGACCCGACCAATTAATGCAATCCATTTACGACTGCAGGTCAAATCAGTTGGACCTAGGCCTATCTCAAAAGGTTGTGTCGTGTCGCGCGATAGAATTCCAGTCGCGAGCCAACTTGACGATAATTTATTAACTTTGCAATGAGATTGACCCAAGTGACGTCACAATTATGAGTTGGCCAATTAAGGACACATGGATCCCGCATTGCGGGTGTTTTATGCCACTTTCAAAAAGGTTTCCCAGGTCAAAGTTCACTAAGAGTTGGGCGCAAAGGAGTTCTGGTCCTGTGTTTGAAATATGCTTTCTCAGTTCAAGGTTGAACATATCAGTTGGGCACAAAGGATGGCTCGCGTGCCGGCACTTGCTCCTTCGGACTGTGGCTGTGCAGAGGGCGAGAGTTGTTGAGACGCCGACACTCGGCCAGGGTCTCGCTCAGCGTAAAGTTGTCGAAGGTGTACTCGTTGTCCGCTCGCACGAAGCCTTCCATGGCGTCTTCCTTGCCCTGCCTGCGTCCTCCGCCGGACGAGCGTCCAATGGCCAGGCAGATGCCCAGAGCTAGGACGACGACGAGCAGCGTGATGGTGGCCACCGTCGTCCCCGCCGCCACGTAAAACAGGCAGTCCACGCTTACGCCCGACCTCTTCAGCAGCGCCTCTATGTCGCTGATGTCCTTCGACGGGGACGACCCGTTGGACGTCGAGGGCTCTTGCAGCAGAATGCTCGCTACCACGTCCACGCTCAGCAGCTCCTTTCCGTGTAGGTCGTCCGGCTGGTCGCACAACGTCTCGTTGGAGCGCACCAGCACGACGGGTCTCCTGAGCAGCAGCTTGATAAGGTCGCGCAGAGTGCCGTCGCAGCGCAGAGGATTATCGCTCAGGTCCAAACTGGTCAGGTTCTCGAGGTTCGTCAGCGTTTCCACCTCGCCCAATCTGGTCTCTCGCAAGGAAACCGCTCGAAGACTCGCAGGTAGATTCAGATGGCCAGTTTTCAATAAGGCCACGGCCATGTCCGGACTGCCGCGCAGGTCGAGCAGTCCGAGTTTGGTCAGCGGCGCGAAGACGTCCTTGTCGAATGAGGCCGTCGATTCCATATTGTTGAGGTGCAGCTCGAGCAGCTGGTCGAAGCCCGCGAACGCGTCTCCGCTCAGGTTGCCGTCCAGTCGGTAGAAGGACAGGGTGAGCACTCGAAGGCGCTGCAGGACGGTGAGAGCGCTGATGGCGCTCTCGCTCAGCGCCGTCTTGCCCACCAGCTCCAGCTGCACGATGTCCGACATGCCGCCGAACGAGCGCGAATTGAACTCGGCCACGGCGTCGCCCACGCACAGGGAACGGGTCCTTCGAGCGGCCACGTTGTCCAGCTCGGAGAGCGACTCCAACTGGTTGCCGCACAGATGCAGCGTCCTGAGGTTGGGCAGGTCGTGTCCGACGCGAGCGACCTTGCTGATCTCATTGTTGCTCAAGTCCAACGTGACCAGCGACATCATCAGCTTGAAGTCTAGGCTCTGAAAGGCAAATTGCGATAGGTCAATGTCATTTATGATTTTCACTTTCTTATCGGTCCATTTCGCTTCTGTGCAAGGCTATAGTGCCAATTACCTGCAGGTTGTTGTTGGCCAAGTTGAGGGTCTCGAGGAAGCGCAGCGCGACGAAGACGTCCGCGTGCAGCGCCTTGATGCCGTTGCCGGCCAAGCTGAGCTCGCGCAGGCCGAGGCACCAGGCGAACGCGTTCATGGTGAGGCGCAGCAGCCGGTTGTTGTCGAGCGACAGCGTCCTCAGCGCCTGCAGAGACTCGCCGCCGCTCATTGTGCCGATGGACGTTAGACCCACGTTGTCCATGACGAGCATTTCGAGGTCGACCAGCGACAGCACGGAGCGCGGGTCGAACTCGGTGTTGGCGCCGTACACGGTCAGGTTCGTGAAGCTGGTCGACGTGGCGATGGTCAAGTTGTCGAAGGCGGCGATGTGCTCGCAGTGGAGGGCCGCGTGTCCGAACACGTCTCTGGTGCACTTGCACTCTGTCGGACAGGCGTCTTCGAGGCGGCCCAAGGCTGCCACGAGCAGCAGGCCGACGACGGACCGGTGCAGGCGGAACCTGTCCATCGTTGATCCTTGTGTGTACAGATTAATAGGTCAGTCGTTCTCGTCTCAGTAAAAGCTTAGCTATCAGTCTGCGAAAGCTCTCCTTTCTAAGAAAGTGTAAAAGTTATTTCCGGCTACGTTAGTTAATCAGCGCCTATGGTGGCTCCGCAGGATAATTAAGAAAAACATGAATGCTCTTTGCGTTGTTAAGTTTGTTAAACTATTAGGCTAGTGGTTAGATCACTTCAAAGCACCAATCAAAATACCAAGTTAACTTTAAATCTGATTGTTAATTTGGATTTGAAGGCAATTAAATGCGCCAAACCTTGAGGACTTGATTGCGGTCCAAAGCTGTTTCAATTCAAGCCCGACGATGACTACGAAGTTCCATGGACGTGCCCAAGTCGTGAATCACTCATGAACTCATGATCATCACCGCGCGTGGGCCCACCGGAGTTGGTTCCTCAAGGCAGGAATTGCCCAGCACTCGTAGCTAGGCAAGGCAGCTGTTTGTCCAGGCTTTCATCGAGTGCGACTCAAGTCTTTGGCTTAAGCTCAGTGGCTGTTAAATAAAGTGCAAACGAAGCGGTTCTACACTGGAAAATGGTCCGGGAAACTAAGTAGAAAAAATAATCGACGGCAAAGCGGTGGCGTTAATTATTCATTAGTGGAATGGAGACTGGCGGCTGAGCCATTAAGTAATAATTTAAGCTCAATTAAATGCACCCACCCGGTTCACTTTCTATTTCCAGGGGTGATCCACGTCTGTGGAAGCCGACTTCCTGGTTTACTCGATAGGTTCTGCCAACTCTGCCGGTTACTTCGCCTTCAAGGCCTTCGTGCACATCCTATTGGCCAGGAACTCTTGGAATTAGGCTTGGCCCGGCTACGTTATTGACGTTGTTGTTTGTTGGTGTGTGTGTGTATGTCACCTCACAAGTTGGCAATCGCGGTGCGTCATCGAGGACTCTGGCAGCCTTTCCCTGCTCGATGGTTTCCTCCGGAAGTTGGGCTTAGCGGAGAGTGAGCGAGCAAGTCGAATATGTGCAACTTGATCCTTTCTGAGTAGAAGGAAACAAGTAACTTGGGATTGTTGTTTGGCTGAAATTAGTTGTTGACATTCGCAGGCAGTCCGTTATCCAATATCTACAATTCTACATCTATAGGCCTATAATCGACGATTTTCCATTCTAGCGACGTGTTTACTTTGTGATTTATTTCCGCCCCGATAACACTGCTATGCACGTTGTGATTGACGCGGATCTAGGCCTAATCAGTAGGCACTCAATCCGTGCGCTGGCATACTCCCAAGGGAGATCTAAAGAAAACTTGAAGCCACTTTAGCCAGTGTCACTAAGACTTGAGCTTGTCTTACTCAAGACAGCGCATTCTCAAGATCGTTTACTCAATGGAGAGAATGCTCGCGCAATGGAAATTCTGACGTGCAAAAGGCTGGCTCGAGCAAGACAACCTCAAGTCTGTGGTTAGTGTTACCGGCTGTTGTAGATTGTCTTTTCAACTGAATCTTTTTTATTTAGCCAGTCTCAAGTCGCGTTTAAGTTGTCCAACCTTAAAATAAGCAAATTCATAAACTTAACAACAAAATAACGCAGGCAAACTTGAAAGGAGAGGAAAGTGGAATTTCCTATCGGGCTTTGTGATTGGTTGTTGATTTAATAATTTCGCAACTGCTTCAATTGGGCCGATTGTTTTCTTTGAAATCTAGGCGAATCCCCATTGACGAAAAGCAATTGAAGCCACAATGGCAACCGGCGGGTTTAATTTTGGAAGCTTTGGAACGCCGGCAGCCACGACGTTTGCGACGACCACGACGTCCACCACCGGCTTTGGCGGAAACTTTTCCAACGTGGCAGCGACTGCTCCGGCCACGACCTTCTCGTTTGGAGGCGGAGCGTTTGGTGGTGGTGGCACGGCGGCGACGACCACGACCACAGCCGGCTCGTCCATGTTTGGCGCGCCAAGTGTATCTGCTGCTCCGGCTCCCGGAACTGGCTTTGGGTTCGGCACAGGGTTCGGCAACAACCCCGCAGTTCCTTCGACCACGTTTGGCGGCTTCAACACTGGCAAGTCTCAAATCCAACCGTTGAGTACCGGGTGTTGGCAAAGCACGCTGAAGACGCAACGTTTTTGTAGAACATTTCAAATTAGGACATTTACTTTGCGAACACCCTGCATTTTTTACGATCTAACACTGACGGGTTTTTTATATTTTAAATTAAAGGTTTGAACTTGGGCGGTGCGTCCACGTTGGGCACTTTTAACACTGGCGGAATGTTCGGCAAGCCGGCTGGTCTCGAAGCCGTTGGCCAAGGTGCGTAGGCTTTTAATACCTCTTGCATGCAAGTTGGCTGTGGTTGAAGCAGAATTTTAGCATCAGTTTTAAGGTCGCCTGGCGGAAAATATTTCTAGCTTTTACTGTGAATGCGCCTTTAGAGAGCCGCCACGTTAAACTTGAGTGTTGGCTCTTCAGGAGCAGCCCCCGGTGACGCCAATCTTCAGATTCTGACGTCAGCGTTGTTTTGCCCCGCTCTCTACGGCGACGAGCGAGACACGATCATCGCCAAGTGGAACCAGTTGCAAGCCTTCTGGGGCACGGGCAAAGGCTACTACAGCCTCAGCTCGCCTCCGGTCGAGTTCACTCTCAGCAACCCCTACTGCAGATTCAAGGTTTGATTCTGTTCTTATTTCCACGTTAATGCCTTCAGGGTATTCAGTATTCATGACGAATACTTCGTCTCCTCACTTTATCAAGGCTATTGGATACAGCTGTTTGCCGGCTTCCAAGAACGACGACGGCTTCGTCTCGCTCATTTTCAACCGGAAAGACGTGGACGTTCGCGCACAGCAGCATCAGCTAGTCGAAAATCTTCAGCGACTGTTCGGAAACCGTCCGACGCTGCTCGTCTGCGTGGAAGGCCTGAAGCCGGCCGTGGACAACAAGTGAGTTAGCAAGAGTGTCACTAGGGTTGTAGAATTCCCAGCAAAGAAGGAAGTCGAGGGTTCGATTCCTGAATATCCTTTAGGTGTTTCTGTTTGTCCGTAGAATTAACTTCAATTAAGGGTACTCTGGAATTGTCGTCTCCATTGTGACCTCAAAACCCCTAAATTTATTTCTGCATTCTCTCTGCGTCCAATGTGGCAGGTCCGAAGTGACCATCTACGTCCTGGAGAGATTGCAGACAGGCGCCTCTCGCCGCATTCCCACCACAGAGGTGTACAACTACTTCGTTCAGCCGAACACCAGGCAGCAGCTGCAAATGCTCAGCATCGAGGGAGTCATACCGAAGGCGGCACCCTCGGACGACCAACTGCGCCAATACCTCGAGAATCCACCGCTCGGTATTGATCCACTTCTATGGCAACAAGCTCGCCTCGACAATCCAGATGCAGAGCACCTGATTCCAGTGCCGATGGTCGGATTTGCCGAACTCCAAAGACGACTTAAGTGCCAGGAAGAGGAAACAAAAGTTCACCAGGATCGACTAAATGTAGGGGGGTGGTTCAAGCATTTTATTGTTGGCCAAGTCTTTATTTTTCACGCTCTGCGTTACACTTAATTGATGTAGATCATCGGCTCTGAAATCAACGTTCTGCAGAACAATGTGACAAACACCGAGGCCAAGATCAAGGACCACATGCAGAAGCATCTGAACCTGTCACGTCGAATTTTGAAGGTTCCCTTCTAATTTCTGCATTATAGTTAAGCCACTAACCAGCGACTTTAGCGAGACTGACTTGAGTCACAAGCGAGCAATTTTCTTTATTCAGTTTCCACTCTTGTGTTTTCGTTCAAAACTTAGTTGCGACGTCCTGTAAACTTCATTATTTAATCGTGTCTTTGAAAACACTCGCTAATCGATGTTTAGGGGTGGCGCTCTAGGTTATCTCAGCTTAACCATTGTGTTACCTCGTGTTTTCAGGTGATGGTTAGACAGGAAATAGGACGCAAACTTGGGCTCGCTGTTCAAGCCAACGAAGAACAGCTGAAAGCTCAGCTGGAGACGATTCATACTGAATTAAGCGCGCCCAATCAGGCAAAGGTAATGTTACCATTAAATTACTTTATTTTATTTTCATTACGTTTTACCAAAATGTATGAAACGCCTTTGTGCCCGTGTATAATTTATTTAATTGACCTTCCAAAGGGCCGTCTGAATGAGTTGATGTCTCAGATTCGGCTTCAAAAAGAACACATGATGATTCGCACGAGCGAGCGTTACTCCGTCGATCCGGTTCTCCAAGAAGAGCTCAAGCAGGTCTCTAATTTCTCTTAATGTCTTAATGATTCATGTGGTCGTCACTGAACTTGACCGAACTGCGATACCTAACATTGTTGCAATTCTGCTTCGTTCGAATTGGCACCTTGGTCGTCCATGCAAGGATTGTTTTGTTTTTTTGCCTTAGTAACTTTGACATGTCTGCGCCCCAAGCATAAAAATCCATCTAACCGTTATTTTTTTAATAAAATCTTTCAGCATTTGAAACGACAACAGGAAGGCGTGGCTCATCTGATCGCCATCATACGCGGCGATCTCGAGTCCGCCAAGCTGATCGAAGACGGTCTCAAGGAGGAAACTCGAAGGAGAAAATAGGTGTATTTTCTTTGTTTACTTGTTTTATTAAATTATAGTTCTGCTTGCATTTCGATAAGAATATGAATAAAGAAAGTTCTTTGAGCATGCAACTCTCGCGTACAAATGCGATCTTACTCAAGTATGTAATTTTTACGATTCTACAGTTTGTCCGGTGCTTTGTGTGGCGCGTAGGACTGATGCAACGTCTGCCGCAGTACAAGGTAGGCTCTCCCTCCCGTCCCCCAACTTGCTAAATGCCGTCAATTCATATTGCTTAGATTATATATAAATATATGAGGAAATTTTAAATAAGTCAACGTGCAAATTGTATGTACCATTTGGGGGTTTACATTTTCGGATCTGAGTAAAGAACTTTTAGACCTTAAAAGACTTTGATTTCCCCAAATACGTGTATATACTGTAAGATAGGCCTATCTGGACAAAGGCGTGCGTCAATTGGAATGTGCATACGTGCAGTACATTTATGGGAAATAATATCCGCTCTTGCCATTAGCTTTAAAACATTGATTCCAATGCCTCGCTCAGGTGGTGTTGTCCGCAGGTGGTGTTGGCCGTGTCGCAAAAGTCCCTCGGCGGACTCAGCTGAACGAGCAGCATGAAGTAGGACACGAGA